>KZ451969.1:3024828-3045631 GCA_002786265.1 Apostasia shenzhenica | reverse complement strand
GATACTGGGTTAAACTGGACCCATGTATTTTGAGATATACAATGATATGATAAGCTGGGATCCCGGTGGTTGACGAACCACCTTCTGGACGCGTGGCGTCGTGTGGGGGACGTATCTACATCCTGTTTAACTTTTAGTTTTCCAATCTAAGGTTACTCTGGGTGACCTGCGTGTGTTTAAACCTTTGTAATCCTGCTTTGAGATGAATAAAATATCTTTTCTTATAATCTGTTCTGTGATTCTGACCGATAGTCTCCCCTTATTTTATGGATAAATGGTTCTTAAAAATGAGGGTGTGACAGTTACCTTACATTACTTTTAGGCCTCATTACTTGGGCGAATATTTCGCGATAGTAAAAGGTGACAAATAAAGAAAAGTGCTGGTAATCATACGCATTCAAAAGCAATAATACATAGCAAGTGGTCCGTGCTGTAGTAATAAGTGAAATGGATGCTTTACCACAGCCCGAAGGTCATCCTTATATACACGATAAAGCTAGCTAATAATGTAATGCTCCATTATTATCACTTATTGCTACAGTACTATAGTGCTCCATTGTTTGTACAGCCACAATATTATCACTTATTGCTACAGTAAGGGTCACTTATTGTGTGTTATTGCTTTGGATGCGTATGATTACCATCACTTTTCTTATATGTATGACAAAAACAATCTTCTTTTATATGTTTATTATTTTCAGTAAGAAATTCCAAGCTCAATTTTAAAAAAAATAAGACACAATACTTTTAGGACATGTAAAATAAATAAAATTATTTATTTACTATAATTTTAATAAAAATAAAAGAAACTATAAATTGATCAAATATTTGTGATGGAAAAATTATAAAAAAGCTAAATGCATTTAACAGGACTAATTATCAAAAGAAGATTGTGACTCTTGTGATGATGTTGTCTCTGTATTCATCTATGCATAGATTAACAAAAATAAATAACTATAAGTACAAAAAAATTAATTATATATTAAATTAATAATGATATGACAAAAAATTTTAAAATACATGAAAGAGAAGAAGGAGGAGGAGGAGAAAGCGAAGAAGGTGAAGGAGAAGAAGGATAAGACAAAAACAGTGAATGAAAGAAAAAAAAAATAGAAAACAAGAAGAAAAAAAAAACAGAAAAGTAGAAGAGGAGAAAAAACAAACAGAGGTGGGCGTGAGCGCGAGTGAAACAGAGAGGAAGAGAGAGATTCTCTCTTTACGGAGGAAGAAGAAGACGAAAGAAGAAGAAGATGCCTTACAATGAGAAAAGTTGAATGAAAAAAATAAGTTGTAGAGTGACTTTACGCTACATTTAGGCTTCATTTGGTTCGAGTTTTTTTTAGAGAAAAGAAAAAAATATTTTATTTTTTAAGTTTAATAGGAAATAATTTTATTTTAATATTAAAAAGTGTGTATAATATAAAATATTTTAAATTTTAATATTCATATTTGTATTAGATGTGAAATAAAGTTAATTTTATAGTTGAAATTTATATTGAATAAAAATTTTATCTCAAACCAAAAAAAGACCTTAATATTACAAATTAATTTTACTTAACATTTAACACATATTTTGAGAAAAAAATTTATTTTATTACATATTTTTAAAAAAATTAATAGTAAAAAAATTTTTTTGCATCTATTTTTAATTTCAAAATAATTTAAATCGCCATCAAAACATACTCTAATAGGAAGGCGTTGTTATATATATGGAACTTTCTAAGCTCAGACTATCTATTAAACAATAAAAAAGCCTCAATATTTCTTTTTTTTTTGCTAAATATTAAGCTCAAAAATATTTTTACTTATCCTAGTATTTCAATCTAAATATTTTTATATGATATCTAAAATATTTAAAACCAAGTGGGTAAATTATATTCCAGTTCCTGAGATTTGGTTCCAAAATATTTATACTGCATTGCTGGTCACAAAAAATTAAATTATTTACATTCTCAAGAGCATAATGCTTAGTTCAATCTCTCTCAATCTCTCGAAAACAATCTGTCGTTGTGTTTTTCGTTTCATTCCATATATAAATTTTAATATTAAAAAACCTCCTTATATTGATTGATACATAAATTTTAATATTAAAATTAATTTTATTTTATATCATAATAAAATAATACCAACATATTTTCTCTCTCTCCAAAGCTTAGTTTCATAAAATTAATTTACCATCTTGGCTTTTAAATTAGTTAAATTTAAATTTGGTTAAATTACATCTGGGCCCCTTAAGTTGGAATGGCATTGCAAATTATTCCTAATTTTTTTAAAACTTAAATTTTGGTCACTAAAATTATAAAATATTGGAGTTTGGTCCCTCTATTCGATTCACTCTTTTTTTGCTAGCCCTTTTTGATGGAAATAATAAATTTATTCTTTCATTTACGCTATATTTTTACCGTCTCTCTAACAATTTGACATTTGAAAATTAAAAAATTAAATTTTTTTAAAATTTAAAATTAAAACTTTCATATCTTTTATTTTTTTCTCTCTAAAAATATTAATATTCTAAAATAATATCCATTCAAGTTAAAAAATTAATGAGTGAAAATAATTATAAAACATAATTGAAAACTTTAACAACTCAAAATTAATTAGAACTAAAATTATAACACTTTTACGACCCAAATTAATATTCTTAAAAACCTTGAATTGTAGTAATTTTCTTTGATGATTTTAATGTTTACGCACATAATTATTTCTAGAAAATTAGATAATACATACATTGCATATAGTTTTTTACCTTAATCAGCTCAAAAAATTTATTGAAATTAATTGTTTTTTAATCAACTCAAACACTAGTGAAATGATCCGCTTAATCAAGAATAAAATGACCGTTTATGAGATCTGTACACAATAAGGATCAAACTTCGTTAACCCACATGTAATTTTCCCCAAACCAAATTATTGGTTGGACCACGGCTTGCGTTACACGCGGAATGGGCGAAGCTGCCCGATATGGATGAACGAGAGCTAGTGGACGAGGATCCCACCAAGATATGTAGTTTGCGAAACTACTAATCTGTCTCCCTAGTTTCGTATTTTTTTGAGTAGCGATACAAAAATTCACCGAAAGAACTTACGTGTGCAAAAGAGTAGGAGGCACCACACACTAAAAGAAAACTAATATTGTTTAGATATAACCTAAGGTAGACTTGAACATATCTCGAGAAATTACCGAGATCCCATTGGCTCATGCCGCTATGGTAACCTCCTATCTCAGTGGGATCTTCCCGCCTTCAGAGTAAGTCAAAGTCAACTTTGACGATTCTGTATGAGTAAACAACGAGACTAGTACAACAGCAATTTTTTGCGACTACCAGAGAGTCTTCCTGAGAGCAATGGGTATCAGATTATTTGTGAGAGCAGTTGAGATAGCGGAGACCAAAGGAGGCTGCGAGATTGACTAGTACCTAGGCAGATAAATAAAAAAGAGTTTGGTTGAAAAGAGATTCTACCATCATCATAAAAAATATTCTACTTTAACTACGTGGAGCTATTGAAAGTAGCTTATCACTTGGAATTTTTTTAGTTTTCTAAGTACTTTTAAAATACATAAGAATATACATGTATATAGATCCGCTAATAAAGCAATTAAATTTTTAGTTACTTCTGCGTACATCGTTGATATAGGATGAAATATGGGCACACCTCTTTCATCTAATTTTTGCACGATCCTTGCTGAGAATTGCGAATATTGTACTTGATGTACTTGTTTTATTTTTTATAGTATTTAAGGGTTCAGTCAAGTTTCGGAAAAAAAATCTAATATTTTCAATATTTTAAGTGCAATAATAGAGATATAAATACATGATTCTTTCTCGACAATGATAAAGAAAAGAAGTTGCCAAAAAGATAGAGTTATTTTCAAATTAAAACTAATAAATTAGTTTTATTTACACTTGGAGTCTAGACGATAATAGGAGTTCTTTAGCTTGGTGGAACTGTGGAAGGGTGGAGTTGAACGGTCTCCTATATTGTAATATTGCCCGTCATATTACGTAACGTAGCGATTGCATAATAGTGTATATACAACTACAGTCGCATCTAAATCATTTTTTAACTAGGTGAAAAATAATCAAAGATTTTAAAAATAGCCTATTCACTCCCATGTACACTATGCATGTTCATTTATTTGAAGAATTTTAATTGAATTCGAAGGATTGGTACGTAACAATGATATTGAAATTACTAAATTAAAAATTTTATAAAATTATAACATTGATATAGAAGAGTTGAACTTCTAATAAATTTTTTGAAATTTTAAAAATATAATATGCATGTTTTTAATAAAATATGTGATTTGTGAACTATTCATATGTTTGTAATTATAGCCTTGCTTCACATTATTGTTTTAATTGAATTCCAAAAACTTGAACTAGTAGTAATAACAGGTAGCTTGAACTAATGTGAATTCGATCAAAATCAGTTAATTTTTATGACATCATCAAAATTATAAAATTTGAGCCTGACACACGCGCAACGAACTAACACATTTTGTCGTATCACACTCTCCACTCGTAGAATATTAACCAATGGATTGCCGTCGAACAAATAGTCGGATGCGATCTCCTGGCTCAACAAAATGCTCAAATGATTTGGCTCAGTAGACAACAAAGAACACATGGAAATGCAGCCAATTGAAATAAGGTGAAGCTTCTCCTGTCTTCACCTCCCCCAGGCTCCAGCTGCTTCAGCAGGCCTCAGGGATGCCAACATCAGGCCAATTTAGCACGCCAATCACATCAACAATTTCCATCCAAATATATATATATAAAAAATTTCATTAAAATTAATCTCTTAACTCGTGTTTGATTCATGCTCAAATTGAATATAATTATTTTTTAAAAAAAATAAAAAATAACTTATGTATTTCTCAATAGATAAATTAATTTTATTTAATATTCTCATAAATAATTAACTTTATTTCTCTTCGTATATATATATCTAAAAAAAATTATATTTTTTTATAAAAAATTAAAAAAATGATCAGATTTAACTTAGGTATTAACTAAACATGGGCTTATAGAAGGGAGCTGAATAACCTTGTCTAGAAAGTACGTACCCAGACAATTTTGTCTAACAGAAAATCAAATAATTTTAATTAAAATGGATTCGAGCAATTTTGTCTAATAGAGACTTGAATGGTCTTGTCTAATAACAACTCCTATCCTAGACATAAACGACTGGCTCTTTAGCTCTCAAGCTAATCGTTCGACTTTATAATTCAACTTCAATAGCCCTGCATGGTTTACGGAAGGTCACCTTCCTTGTATTTACTTTCTTTTAATCTCCACTTCAAAACTCATTAAATCTTGTAAACGTTTTATTCGAATAGTATATTTAAACTGTTGAGTTTTGCATCCTGATTTCTCCCTTAACATTTGGATTTTAACGTTAAACTATCAAGTTTTTTGTTTTTATTTCTTTGATAATTTCTATCACATATTATTTTACACCAAACAAGCCGATTTTCTGTGAATGCGTGTGTGTATGTATACAATAAGATGGCTAAAAAGTATCCCACCTAACTTCTATTTCTTTCTCTTTTGACTTTATTTTTTTATGATCAATTTCATGTATTTCAAAATGTTAAAGAGAATAGTTACACGCTTGAGCTAATCATGTAAATGAAGATATAAATCAATCATCAATATCGGCAATTGAAGCCCTTCAAGCTATTGATGTTAGATGAAGCGATCAAAGAAGTGCTATCCTCGATTAATGATTTGGAAGTAAAATGAGAGAAGTCACTCAAGGAATACACCATCCTCAAAGAGACAATATACACTAGCCATAGCGGGACCAAAGCTCAATTCACATTTGAAAACTCGAATATCTCCATTAAATATACTCCTTGGCATTGGAATAGTATAGCAAATCCTAATTACGATCATCCTCTATACTTGAGATATTATTCACCTACTAATGAACGCATTACACTCATCATAATCTAGACTACATACTAAAAACTCTTCCCACCTAATAAGAAAAATATTTCTCTTTTACGTCAAATTTAAAGGCCCTCCTCTGCATACTCAGTATGTGCAATCAATTCTCACATCCTCTATCTATTAAAAAAAAATTCACATCTCTAATCACCCGCTTAGAAGCCATTTTCACTGCACAAGATACAATAAAATCTAAAAATTAAGTAAAAAAAAATCACAATCACTCGTGCCTCATTAGCCCAAATTTTTCTAAGAATCTCATCCACAAGTGATGAAAAAAGATTTTTTGATAATTAAGTATGAGTTTTTTTTGACAATTATCATTATGAGTGAATCAAAATAGAAGCAAAAAGTCAAAAGATACCATTGCACCAAATCAACATCTAATACCTACATCAAATTAATATCATTTGATATTATTTGCAATTGAAATCATTTTAAATATATGCACACGAAAGCATTTATATAATTACTTTAGTTCTGTTCATATTAATCTAAATAAGAACTAAAATAAAATCAAATAAAATGATTTGTAATACTACACTAATTAAAAAAAAATTGCCAGTAATTTTGTAATTTTAAAAAGTATTTATTTTCATTTCTTGCAAAAAAAAATTTGTCCTATGGAAGTTTTTTAAATTTTCTTTTTAGATTTCTAGCTAATTGCGTGTGCAGTTGTGGACCTTCTCGTCGCCATGTTTGAAAGAAGTGCCGGTACGTGTCACCGGCTACATCCGGTCACCGTAACAACAGTTCTTTTCTCCTTGGCCCCACTCCTCCACCTCTCGAGCCATGAAGGCTATTTTTCTCGCCTCCTCAGTCGCTCTTTAATCCTCTCATCCAGACCGGCCCTCGGCAATGGCTCCCCTCCCGCCGCAGTCGAAGGCCCTCCGCCGACCCCCGCCGCGACCGGCGTCGTTCCACGGCCGGTCCGCGCAGTCGCCAGCCGACGAGCCCCGGCAGATCTGGCGGCCGCGGACGCAGCCGGAACTTCTCGGGCTCGGGCAGAGATCGCCACCGTCTCCTCCGACGATTTCCGGCGCGGCGGAGCGGAAGGTTCCGGCGAAGGTGCTGTTGAACGTGGTGGTGCAGAGGAGCATCGGGCAGGTGCAGGTGATGGCGTCCACGGAGTGGACCGTCGGCGAATTGGTGGCAGCCGCTGCGAGAATCTACAGCCAAGAAGGCCGGCGCCCGCCTCTGCCCTTCGGTGATCCCTCTGATCTCCGCCTGCACTATTCACCTTTCAGCTTGGAAAGTAATTAATTACTCCTGAATCCTCTCTTCTTCGTCTCCTTCTGATCGTTTGTCTTCCATTAATTCGTTGCCGGCTTTCGATCCGATGACAGGTTTGGATCCGGAGGCGAAATTGATAGATTTAGGGTCGAGAAGTTTTTTCCTCTGCCCGGCGGAGGCGAAGAGCTGCTCGGATGAGGTGGAGAAGACGTCTAGGGTTGGGATACCATGGCTAAAGTTCATGGGTTTCTCGCGGTAGATCGTTTCCACATCTCTGCGCATCGTGCAATTGCAGCCGTTTGATTGCTCGATCAGGTGATTTAAGGCTAATGACGATGCTGTATAATAATGCTCTTAAAATGTCTTATTATCCACAAATATATATCCCTTTCACGAAGGTGATCTAATTTAAATTATCTTATTCATAGTTTAAATACTCAATTATTGACTATTTATGTCCTGCTTATTGTTTTTGGGGGCAAATTACGCCCAGATCTTTGAGTTTAACGTTTAATATCACGCAGATTCACTTTTTTTAAATTATAACATCGGATTTTAATAAGTTATCAAATAATTTTTTTTCTAATTTTTTATAATTAAATTTTTTTAAAAATATCGTTTTATTCCTGTCATTCTTTCTCTCCTCTCGAAAATGATCCATTTTATAATTTATTAAAACTCAAGTACCCTGATATTAAATTTAAAAAAAAGTAGATCTGTGCGATATTAAGCGTTAAACTCAAGGACTTGGGCATAATTTACCTTTGTTTTTTTGATTGGTAATACCGATTAATTATTACATAAAAAAACCAATTTACTTGATTCATTATAAAATAAAAATATATTATATTAAATTTTATCACAGTTCAGTTTCATATAAAAAATTTATTTTTATTTGAAATTTTATATTTTTTTAATATAATAATTAATTTTATTTAATATTTTATATAAATTTTAATATAGATAATTAATTTTTTTTATTATGTTAATTCAATAATTTTAATGAAATGATTAAATTGGTCTGGAAGGTAGCCTTTCACAGGAGAATATTAGGAATTATTTATTCATTTTTATTCAAATTGACAAAATCTTCAATAATCTTGTTGGCGCCAGCCATTGGATTGATTAAAAAATTATTTTTGAAAAGTGCATATACATATATAATGTTGGGTAAAATTCATTTTGAGCCTCTGTGTGATAATTTTTAAAAAATTTTAAGTTTAGATTATAAAAGTACTTATTTTTTATCTCTGTTTCAGAGTCTCACATTTTTATTAATTTTTTATTATAAAAATATACAATTTAAATATTTTTTAATTACTTTAAATTATTTATATATTTTAAATAATTATTATATTCATCTATTATTACTCGTCTCTAAAAAATTTAATAAAAACTCAAAAAATTAATTTATTTAATCTCTTATTTTCTGTTATTTAAAAATTTATAACTAAAAATATAAATATTAATACTTAAAAATTTATATTCTAAGATGATAGAAACTTAATAATTGTGAATAATTTTAAGTGATATTTAATTTAATATTATTTTTATATTATATTATATTATTTAAAAGAGATTTTATTCGATGTTATCTTAATATATATTATTTTATTTAAAAGTTATTTAATTTGACATTATTTTAATGTTACATCATATTTTTTAAATATCATAATATTTAAATATTATATTTTTTAGATATCATATTTTCAATGATAATTTTATAATTTTTTAAAAAATTATTTAACAATATATTTAAATTAAATAATTATTTTATAAATTTTTTAAATGTTACTTTAATATTATATTATATTATATAAAAATAATAATTATTTAATTTGATGATAATTTTAAATAATTTTTTTAAATTATCATCAAATTAAATAATTATTACTTTTATATAATATAATATAATATTAAAGTAACATTTAAAAAAAATTATAAAAAAATTATTTAATTTAAATATATTGTTAAATAATTTTTTAAAAAATTATAAAATTATCTTTTAAAGGACTCATGTCATGATTGATTCGACAAGTTTTACGCTGGCTGTCGACTGCCTACGCAACCCTCCGTGTTTCTCATCCGGGACTTGGGATCTGGCAACTACGCGTTTTTTTAAGAATGCAATACGAGAACTTCCCAGAAGGTCACCCATCCTAGTACTACTCTCACTCAAGCACGCTTAACTGCAGAGTTATGATGGGATTCAGTGCTTTAATGCTGGTATTATTGCTGGTAGTAAGACCAACGATGATATATGGTGCAAAATGCTGGCCTGTAAAGAGGAAATATACAAATAAAATAAATATTGCAGAAATGAGGATGTTAAGGTGGATGTGTCGATACACGCGAAAAGATAAAATGAGAAATGAGTATATCCGAATGAAAGTTGGTGTTGCACCAATTGAGGATAAACTTAGAGAAAGTCGGCTTAGATGGTTTGAACATCTAAATCGTAGGCCGATTGAAGCTATTGGATTTTGCCCATGTACAAAAAGGAAGAGGAAGACCAAAGAAGACATGACAATAAATCATAAGAAGTAATCTTAGATTTAGATAAGAATTTGGTAACTAATAGGACGCAATAGAAACAAAGGATTCATGTAGCCGACCCCACCTAGTGGGATTAAGGCTTGATTGTTATTGTTGTTGTTGTTATAAAATTATCTTTTAAGAAATAAAACATAGATATCATAGCATTTAGTAACGTGATAAATATTAAAATAATATTTAATCAAGCAGTTTTTAAAAAATATAATTATTTGATTTAATAATATGCGTTGATAATTTCTTAAAATTTTACAAAATTTTTCTCTAATAATATTATTTAAATTATTTGATATCTAAGTAATATCACTAATATTAAATTATATATCCATTCGTATAATAATAAAAGTTACTAATTATGAATTAATTGAAATTAAATAATAATTATTTTATAATTTAAGAATTTAGATCGAGATTTTACAATATATATATATATATATATATATATATATATATGTATATTTTGTAATGTACTTTTGAAATGATACGGCTTTTGTTGACCTTTTCTCGGCTATTTGTGGATTGCTGGCTTGCTTCCCTCCCTACATCATTTGGTAGTATGGGGATTAGATATAAAACCTTATCTACTAGCAAAAATAATATTGGCAAGAATTTTTTTTAATTCCATGAATTCCAAGCTTTGTCGTAAAAATTAACTGGACCACGTAGTCAAATCTTAAAATCGATTCAAAATTAAGTTAGCCTAAACCGAGGTAAAACAAGAGAATAAGTTAACTGTTGCGATTGTACTAGTTAGATCATATATTTTTCTATTCATGCTGCTTATTAGTAATATAATATAAAAAAAGTTTCATACCATATTACTACTCTTTAGTAATGTGGGATTAAATCCTATTATTCATGTAAGTTAAGATAAAAAAAAATCTTTTATTTATTTTGTAATATTTTTATTAATATTTTTAAAAATTACTTTATTATTTATAATTTATAAAATAATTTTTTTTTTCTTCTCGATTTTATTAATATTTGTAAAACTAGATTCTATTATTTATAATTTATAAAAATGATATTTAATCATTAAGAGAATTTTTAATGTTATTAAACTTTTAGATTTTTTATTTATTATTTTCGCAATTAATTAACTTTCTTTGCTCGTTATGTTAAAAAAATAACTATGATCAATTTAAGAGAAGTTTCAATCAAGATAAGGCAATCATCAAAGAAGATTCTAGTTAAATTAATAAATTTAATATTACTAAATTTATTAATGTCAAATCAAATAATTATTTTCTTCAAATAATACGGCATGGTATCAAGATAATATTAAATTAAATGCTCCACTAAGAAGATTACACTAATAATTTTTGGTAAATACTTTTATCTATCCTCTCATTTTAGAACCATTGACATTAGAACACTCTCGATTGTTTACGCAAAAAAGTCAATTATTCGAGATATCAGCAGCATAGCAACAATCTACATTAAGAGGGAGTTTGGTTCAATGTTATCTTGATATTATGTTATGTTATCTAGAGAAACCAATTGTTTGGTTTAATGACATCTACAAATAATCTTCTATTAGATTATAAAATTATTAAATCAAAAGATAACTTCTAGATGTCATGACATCTGAATTACATAACATAACACTAAAGGGGCGTTTGGTTTAATGTTATCTTGATGTTATGTTGTGTTATCTAAAGAAGTCAATTGTTTGGTTTAATGACATCTACAAATAATCTTCTATTAGATTATAAAATTATTAGTCAAAAGATGACATCTAGATGTCATGACATCTAAATTACATAACATAACACCAAGATAACAACGAACCAAACGCCCCCTAAGATAATAATGAACCAAGAGGCCTAAGTTTTTTTGAAAACAAAAAAATGTTTTTTGTGAATAGAATCAGTTATTTTTTTTTTAGTGATTTGGCTTTGTTTGGTTGGAGAAAAAAAAGATGATTTAAAAATATTTTATAAAAATTTTTAGAAAAATGTGCATGATATGAAATAAAGTTAGTTAGTTATATTAAAAATTATGTTAGATGTGAAATAAAATGAGATATAAAATAATTTTTACTAATTTTTTAAAAATAAATTTAAAATTTTAATTATAACTAAAATAAGTCATTTTTTTTAACCAACTGCCAAACTGAGCCTTTAATGTCAAGACTTAGCTAAAAAAAACTAACTTAATGAAATGAAATCAACAATGTCTAGTGGCAGCTTAATCTAATATGCATTCTAATAGAAGACCAACAACGTCTCTCTCAAATACGATAATTGGAAAATAGTAGTGTATTAACCAACTTTAAAAAAATGCATATTTATATAAACTATAAAAATAAATATATTTGATTTTGTTAAAATATGAACATACTAGCAATTTGGAGAATTTTATGTCTTGTTCGGCACCATTCAAAAATAAGATAAAATTAATATTTTAAATTTATTACAGATTTCATCAATTTTATTTTGCATCCCACGTAAATTCTAAACTTAAAAACAAACTTTATTTCACATCTAACACAAATTTAAATTTTATAATCAATATTATTTCATATTGTATATATTTTCTAATATTTTTTTTCTATCAATTTTATAAAATAAAATATATATTTTTAAATCTCTTTTTAAGATAGTGCCAAATAAGATCTCAGAATAAAAATCACACAAAATATAAAACCTCATCATCTCCCTTTCTAAACACTAGTGTGCCGCACTTCATTTAATTTCCTTTTCTTTTATAAACAGGCCTCAAACTGCCCTAGTGAAAACTCACACAACTAATCTCTCTTCTCTCTTAACTAGAGTTCGACTTATGTTGACCAATGTTAACTTGTGTTAACCTATTTAATGAAGCATTAACCCGTCAATTATTCAACCTAGAATGACCCATTTAGCTCGTTATCTGCCAACCAAGACTAAAGGACTAGCCAAATCTAGATAACTTGCGTACTTTTTAACTTAATAAATAACCTTCACTAAACTCAGGTCGTTATAATTATTAATCTAAATAACTAAATTAATATTTACGTGTGAATAATGTAAAATATATTTTGTGACATTTGATATGACTTCATGCCAATAATCAAGGCTTTATGTTAAAGTTTCATTACGAATGATATTGATATCACGTATCACGTAAATTATAATGATAATATATTTTATGATCTCAGTAGTTGTTGATTCACTTTTTGAGAATGTAATATTAGGCGAAAAATGTATGTGTATTCTATTATTACATTGGTGATGATCTGTCATTATATTAATAGTATTTTTGTTAATTTTGAATATATTAGTAATGCCAGTAGCATATATTTATATAGATGAAATTGAATATATATCACCATTATAATGTGTTAAAATCAATTTTTTTTATATAAATATGTTCAATATACTGAATTGATGATATATTGAGCTGTTATATATCATTTGACTTACTAATACTCATATTTGATTTATATATTCTGATAAATTATTGTGTGATATGCATATTATTATTTCAATATTATATTAGATTTATCTCTATCAAGGCATTTGTTATATAGTTATTTTAAAAATTTATTTTTTTATCATATTTATATATTTTACTTTTTTTTACATATAAATTATATTTTTTTTATCAGATATTTGTACACGAGATATCCGCAATACTCGGTACATTTTGTCTTGCTTAAAGAACTTCAAAATAAAAAAAATTTATTAAGTTTGGCAAGTCAATAATGGGACGTTATGTTAACAATGAGCTCGACGTGGTGTTAACTGCTGATGTGGTGGTCTCGACCTCATTTGATTCGAGGTAATTTTTTTCTCAAATACAAATTTTGACTATAAAAATTAATTTTATTTCACACGCAACACAAATATAAATATTAGAATTAAAAATATTTTATATTTTACATATTTTTTAATATTAAAATAAATTTTTTTTATTAAATTTTAAATTTTTTTTTTAATCTAAAAAAAATGTTCGAACCACACGAGGCAGCCGGCTGAACGTTCGGCCGTATGCCCCAAAATAGTTCCAGAATATTCCGAGTCCGACTAACTGCCTCTTGGCCAGCCGTCCCGCGGCAGATCAACGGCTCAATGCATGGCTAGTTGATAGCATAATAATCCCCAGCAGTCCTGCGTATAGCGCCAACGGAAATAACAGACAGCAGTTGAACCGGATAGGTGAACCGGGCTGAGCTAGACCGGCAAAGAGCGGGTCTGAATACTTAATAGGGCTTCCCTGCGAAGAGCGGGATCCTGAAGAATATTGCCGCCTCTCTGTTTCTCTTCTCCAGCCCTCTCCTAACCTTCCCTCTTTCTGCTCCTGCTAATCTTCTTCTCCTCCTGTTCTTCTCTAATTCTCCTTCTTCATTGCAGTTTCCTTTCAGTAGATCACTGTAATCCTGCTGGAATTGATGTCATAGTGAAGCTTTCCTTGATTATTCATTGTTATTGCAGTGCTTGTGAATTGTGATTGCTGTGAAGTTATCTTGCAGACTAACACTAGTGCATAAAATGAACGGTGCAGATTAAGGATGCTGTTGTCCAAGATGGACGGCCGATCTCGCAAATATCGGTGTAGGGCTTCTCTCCGCTCGTTCACTCTTCTACTTAAGGCTCTGCATTCTCAAAACCCTAACCCCCTTCGCCCTAACATTTTCCTGTTCTGGACCGTAGTCGGGCTGCGACGGCAGCTCTCGTTTGTCTCTCTCCTTCAGTCACCGCTCCGATCATCCTTATCTAGATGGAGTTTTGGGGTTAGCAGTTACTTTGTTATTTCGTCTATTGTCTCCATTCTTTTTACTTCCGTTCTTCTGTGGACTGTTCCTGGGTTCGTTTTTTCCTTTCCCGTTGTTATTCTTTCACTTTGTAAGGTTCTTGTGGTCTGTGCCACTCATGCATTCTTTCTTTAAAGCGCTGATTCTTCCCATTTGGAGGCTTAATTTATGATTATTGATAGCATATCTCTTTCTCTTGTAGGCAAACTGTTGAGTTTATGTATCTAGTGCCTCTGGTGATGTATCTGTCTATTTTTTGATTTATCGGATACTTTATTCGTTTCAGCCGTGGTAATGGTATAGTGATCTGGTTGCTTCTGTAGATAGGGTTTTTTGTATAGAATAATGCTTTAGTTTTGAAGTATTCTTTTTTAGGTGAGACAAAAGGTGCAAAAGGGTCCTATTTTACTATCTGTCTGTTAATTGTTGGTTGTTTTGTATTAATAAGGTGCTTATCTTTGACGGCTACTTTGTTATCAGGTGTTGAAGTTAAACCTGGTCAGACTGTGAAGTGCGGACCTGGAGATGAAAAACTCTTGCATCTTTCACAGGTTTTAGTTTTATTTTGTTTTAAGTTTCTATTGCTTTCCATTTTTCTCATGATTCTGACGACATTCTAATAATGTAGGCTTCTCTTGGTGAAGTGAAGAAAGATAAGGGGTCAGAAAATGTCCCAATCTTTGTGAACATTAATAACCAGAAACTTGTTATTGGAAATCTTTCTGGAGATAGCTGTGCCCAAATACAGTATGACCTTGTATTTGAGAAGGATTTTGAGTTGTCACATGGCTCAAAGAGTACAAGTATATTTTTTGTTGGTTATAAAAGCATTCATCCTGGCTATGGATATCCTTTTGTTTTTCTGGGATCTGTTTATTTATTTGTTTTATTTAAACTGCATTAAGTTAGTTACAATCGATATAGGAATACCTTTGTCTTCTTAACTATTTGTTCTGTTGCCTTCACATCTGAAGATGATTTTGATGGTAACTTTCCCTCGTTTCTCTTGTATTTTTTGAAGCTTGTATGTTCTATGAAAGGTAAATTCTTGGCTTACAATGAGCTCTTGGTTTTTATTCTTTGATTAGATTCTGATTCTGAGGATGAACTTCAAGTTGACCAAAAAACCAATGGTATGTTTTGAAGTTGCTGTCATTATTTTTCTTATTTATGTAAATTCAATTGGAGACAACTTTTTATGATCGAACATGCATACTGTCATTATATTTCTCATTTATATAGCTCTTAAAAGTCTGTAGTTGCATTTTCTTTCTTTTGTTAAATTAAGGTTTTTATATTTCCATATTTATTTATTGGTATCGTATTTACCCTTCCCACTACCTTAGTTCCTTGTTGCTGTGCAATTTGATGTTTGAAGTTTCACTAAGAATATCTTTATTCTAGATTTTATGTACTTCTTTGTTGTGTGAATCAGTTTCCTTGCAATTACAAGTTTCAGTTAGTGGAAATATATATGTACGAGCTTTCTAATGTGCATGTCAAAGAAAAGATCATTGATTTTATTGATTTTTTATGTACATGTTTGATTACTTGTTTCATGTTGCTGATTAGCTTTTTTCGTTGATAATGTATTTGTTTGTGTTATTTGAAGCCAACAAATTTATGCAATTATGCCTTAAAGTAGAATGGAAGATGTCGATTACCTTGGAGTTGTTCAGTCCTTGGATAATAGTTGTATGGTTAGGTGATTTGGCTCAATGCGAAATGAAAAAGGAATACTTATAGGAACTAAATATATCCAAATTGACCTACAGTAATGGCTAATAAATTTGTTAGAAGTTTTTCCTATTTCGGCCAATGCCATATGTGATAAGGTAGTTGAGAATGTAATTAGATGTGCCAACCCAGAAATTTCATTCTGTTAGCCCTTAAGCTCACTTTGCTTGCACCGCGCCCTGTTTTCAAGAACAAGACTAAGAAATATACCTGTTCAAACATTATGGTTTCAGTTTATACCTAATATACTGTACCTTTTGGCATCTGTTTTCTGTTCATCCATTACCTCCATTTCTTCTCCTGATTATTAGTCTACCTTACACTTTAGCTCGTTTTTCTTATTATATTGATATCTCAACCTGCTCATCATCTGTAAATAACATTATGTGATTCCTTCAATGTCTTGCTTTGTATGCAGTGTCACATATTGTGGTTTCTAAGTTTGTTGTCCATAGCTAACATCTAAGGCAGTTTTTCTCTTTTGACGATTTTTCACTGACTAAACTAGGGGTGTTAAAAATATCCGAAACTCGAAACTCGCTCGGAACTCGTTCGATTTTTGAATCGACTCGAAATCAGTTCGAAAATTTTGAATCGAATCATGAGCTAAGGATTTTGGCTCGAAGTTCATTTCGAGCCAATTTCGAGTTGGCCTTAGCTCGCTTGAAACATGATTCGATTTGGCTCGAAATTATATGTATAGCATAAATAATATTAATATATTATATAAACATATACATAAATAAATTGTTATTTTATATAATTTAGTTAGTAATTTAGTGGTAGAGTAGAGGAGATTTAAGGTTTATTTTCTTCAAGGTCTAGGGATCAAATCCTCTTAAATACATAATATTTTTACATTTTTTTACAATTCCGAGCTGACTCGAATCATGATTCGAGCCGGCTCGAAATCGAGTCATTTCGAGCCGAGCTAACTCAAATCATATCCCATTTCGATTTTGGACTGATTTCGAGCCGAGCCGAGCTCGAAATTTTTGATTTCGAGTTGAATTTGACTCGCTCGAAATCAGCCCGATAACAGCCCTAGACTAAACACATTGTGGTTCTTTCTGAAAACTCGATTGCTTTCCTCCCTTATTACCTAGAATTATCAGTAACTGCATCAATATCTTAGTTTGAATGCACTGATCACATATTGTGGCTTTTTTTTTTCTGTCAATAACTAACTTTTAAGACATCTTTTTTCCGTCCTCTTTTTATGATCTTCTTCTGACTAAAATGTATACAAATTGCTATACCTTCCAGCAAGTCTACTGCTTTCCTCCCATCCTCATCACCTAGAAACAACATCTAACTGCTCCAACATCCAATTTTGTATCCACTATCCAGTGATCAACTATTATGACATTTTTTTGTCATTAGTAATTTCGTAAGCATTTAAAATTTTTCTTGTCCTCTTTTGATAATCTTCTTCCAACTGAAATGCAATGCGGACTGCTGTCATTTGAGATTAGGGATGTCTGGCATGTGCATTACGTTACTGTTTTGTGCAATTTTCATACATCTACTAAGAGCTGTGACTGTATGAATTATCTGGTTGCAATTTTCGAGAGATGAATGTACAGAATTTTTAGGTTTGCAGGATTTTGCTTTGATTTAGATGTTTTGTACTATCAAAGCTTCTCCTGTCCAATTGTACATATTAGAATGTGTCAATCGTTTTTTTTAGCAAAATGTTCATGTATGCATTTGTGCTGTCATATATATATATATATATATATTTTCTGATCTGAATGTCTTTTGCCATGGATTGCTTGTCTTATTTTCTCATAATAATTTTATGAGTATATGTTGCTTTATTTTGGTGCCTTATCTTTCAGTATTGGTACTTTTGGATGTTAATGTATGAAGTCCATTACCGCTATACGCTAACCATTTTGCTGACTTTTTATGCTGTTAAATATATTCTGCTTACTACCTTTCAGGGTAAATTCAATTCATGCTGTTTGAAATTATATCTTATCTTCTATATGCTAACTTTTACTTTAGGTAAAGCTGTGATAAAGAATGAACCAAGCAAGCCGCTCAACGCAGTAAAACCTAATGTTGTTAAGGCTGATGGTGAGCCTGCAAAGGCAAAGACTCAACCTGGTAAGCCTGAAAAGGCTGACAAGCCTAAAACTGAAGGAAAAGTTGAAGAAGATGAAGACGATGATGGTGATGATGATGATGATGACGATGATGATGAGGTTACTATTCTTTGCTTTCAGTACAATTGTTTTCTTTTTTCTGTCTGATGTGATTAACTGATTATTATACATGAGCTTAGCTAACTTGTGCTCAAGTTGAGCTTAACTTTTAGTAGAGCTGACGGTGAAGAGAAACCCATCTAGCTGACTAATCCCCACTGCTATGGGTTTAATATTTACTTTTATTTTCTTTTTTTTGGTCCATAATTAGGTGTCAGTTTTCTCTGACCTTGAAAAGCTATATTTGTTTCTTTAATTGCAATAATAACCTTTTCTGATTCTATTCTTTCTTTTTTTTTTAACATAATTCTGTCTATGTCACTACTCAAAGCAAGCCTTAGCTTCTTTTTGGTTTTACATCAGAAAATGGGAGCTGCTATGCTAGATAATGATGATGATGAAGATGATGATGAGGATGATGAGGATAGTGATGAGGATGAAGATGCCACCCCAAAGGTTTCTAGTATGATTTTTCTTTTTTAAAAATTTAGACAATGCTTTTTGTGAGTATTGGCGGCTGTTTTTAAATGCTCATATTAACTGTTTAGGCTGAAAATGAAAAGAAGAGACCTGCTGCTGTTGCTGCTTCCAAGTCTCCTATTCCAGAGAAAAAAGCTAAACTTGTAACACCAGCAGAGAAACAGAAACCTGGTAATTAGTAGTCCGGGCCTTTGTATTTGTTGTTTTGTTAGTTTGATTTTCTGTTGGATGAGTTGATTTTTAAGTTGGAGTTTGATCCGAACAGGTAAAAAATTAGTTGATTATGAGTTGAATTTCCATTTAGTTTGAGTGAAGTTACTGGCCTTACAATCTTAAAGAGGCATTGCATGCACTACTATCACTATTGTACATATTATTTTGAATTTTTTGAGATTTGATATGTTTTCTTTTTCTGTGATTATTGAGTGAAATTACTGAAGTTCTGAGTTGCAAACATATTTGCCAACCCTCATCACTTGTATGCCTGATGTGCTTGTTTGATATAATGATAATATTAACTCTTGTGTTAGGCGGCGGCGATGGAAAGAAGGGCGGTCATGTTGCAACTCCCCATCCTGCTAAAGCAGCTGGAAAGACGCCTGCTACTGGGGACAAGCCAAAGCAACAACAAACTCCGAAGCCTGCCGGTTCAATTGTCTGCAAGTCATGCAGCAAGTATGCTTTCATTATTTTCATCATTGTTTTTTCAGTGAATTTATATTTTTAAAGCTTTTTATGTTACAAAAAATGCCTTCTAATTGTTATAACTAGTAGGAGGAATCAGGCCACCTTGTTAACAACATTTTAACTGTTGTCGTACACTAGTGCGTTACAAAGGTTGAGGTAATTGTAGAATGATTGAATATGATTACTTTAACTGAACTTAATTATAGTGGTGAGATCCATAATCTTTTTTTGGAATTGGATTGGAAAAATAATAATTTATTTATGTATATTTATTTCTTTTTCAGGACATTTAACAGTGATAATGCTCTCCAATCTCATACTAAAGCCAAGCATGGAGGTGCTAAGTGATGAGTATCAATTCTAATTGCTCATTGTGCTTCGTAGAATCCTTAACAGTCAACAATTTGGTCGAGCAAAATCGAAGCAATTTTGTTTGGGTTTTTATTTTAGCCCTTGTTTTATCAGTGTCTTTTGATGATCATGTAGAAGTAGTACTTACTAGCCGTTACTCTTAAAATTTGTTTTCGTATGGGCTAAAACATATCACCAAACTCGTTAAAACAATTTTGAAAGTTCGGTTGTGAAGTTGATTCGCATTATGGTTATTGTTGTTTTAACATAAGGATTCATATCGAGTTCCAGTGAATTGTGATTGACGTGAGTTTGAATTGTTCAATTTTGATGGGCTGGAGTTTGATTATTTTTTTTTTATTACTTTCTGATTGGAGTGGGAGTTACAGGCTTTTCTTTATCGGCATTTTAAGTTGATTAATTGAAGATGATTAAAACGTGAATAATCTTCAATGTGAGCAGCTTTCGAAGACTCTAGAACGAAAACAAAAGCTACGATTTGTCATCATGAAAGCAGATTGTTAGTGGGGTTAAATTTTATTTGTAATGACGATCGTGTGGCGGTCCTTTAATGGGTCAAATGTTTGGAATAATTTGTTGCTTTTAGTTTCAGGTGAATTTACAGTTCTGTTGTTTAATTAACTATAACGAAAGTGTAAAGCACATTCTTATATATATAATAAACGTAAGAAAGAATTGATTCTTGTTAATGTTAAAGGAAGTTCATTGAAATACTTGCGTACGTCTTGTTGTTGCTGCTTTAGCCGATGCTGTAAAAGCCAGAAAATCCAGCCTGCTGTTCAGTCTGTAATAAAATCAGCCAGGTCAGTTTGTTTTTTTTTTTTTTTTTTTTTTTTTTT
>KZ451969.1:3002037-3017785 GCA_002786265.1 Apostasia shenzhenica | reverse complement strand
AGGCATTGCATGCACTACTATCACTATTGTACATATTATTTTGAATTTTTTGAGATTTGATATGTTTTCTTTTTCTGTGATTATTGAGTGAAATTACTGAAGTTCTGAGTTGCAAACATATTTGCCAACCCTCATCACTTGTATGCCTGATGTGCTTGTTTGATATAATGATAATATTAACTCTTGTGTTAGGCGGCGGCGATGGAAAGAAGGGCGGTCATGTTGCAACTCCCCATCCTGCTAAAGCAGCTGGAAAGACGCCTGCTACTGGGGACAAGCCAAAGCAACAACAAACTCCGAAGCCTGCCGGTTCAATTGTCTGCAAGTCATGCAGCAAGTATGCTTTCATTATTTTCATCATTGTTTTTTCAGTGAATTTATATTTTTAAAGCTTTTTATGTTACAAAAAATGCCTTCTAATTGTTATAACTAGTAGGAGGAATCAGGCCACCTTGTTAACAACATTTTAACTGTTGTCGTACACTAGTGCGTTACAAAGGTTGAGGTAATTGTAGAATGATTGAATATGATTACTTTAACTGAACTTAATTATAGTGGTGAGATCCATAATCTTTTTTTGGAATTGGATTGGAAAAATAATAATTTATTTATGTATATTTATTTCTTTTTCAGGACATTTAACAGTGATAATGCTCTCCAATCTCATACTAAAGCCAAGCATGGAGGTGCTAAGTGATGAGTATCAATTCTAATTGCTCATTGTGCTTCGTAGAATCCTTAACAGTCAACAATTTGGTCGAGCAAAATCGAAGCAATTTTGTTTGGGTTTTTATTTTAGCCCTTGTTTTATCAGTGTCTTTTGATGATCATGTAGAAGTAGTACTTACTAGCCGTTACTCTTAAAATTTGTTTTCGTATGGGCTAAAACATATCACCAAACTCGTTAAAACAATTTTGAAAGTTCGGTTGTGAAGTTGATTCGCATTATGGTTATTGTTGTTTTAACATAAGGATTCATATCGAGTTCCAGTGAATTGTGATTGACGTGAGTTTGAATTGTTCAATTTTGATGGGCTGGAGTTTGATTATTTTTTTTTTATTACTTTCTGATTGGAGTGGGAGTTACAGGCTTTTCTTTATCGGCATTTTAAGTTGATTAATTGAAGATGATTAAAACGTGAATAATCTTCAATGTGAGCAGCTTTCGAAGACTCTAGAACGAAAACAAAAGCTACGATTTGTCATCATGAAAGCAGATTGTTAGTGGGGTTAAATTTTATTTGTAATGACGATCGTGTGGCGGTCCTTTAATGGGTCAAATGTTTGGAATAATTTGTTGCTTTTAGTTTCAGGTGAATTTACAGTTCTGTTGTTTAATTAACTATAACGAAAGTGTAAAGCACATTCTTATATATATAATAAACGTAAGAAAGAATTGATTCTTGTTAATGTTAAAGGAAGTTCATTGAAATACTTGCGTACGTCTTGTTGTTGCTGCTTTAGCCGATGCTGTAAAAGCCAGAAAATCCAGCCTGCTGTTCAGTCTGTAATAAAATCAGCCAGGTCAGTTTTTTTTTTTTTTTTTTTTTTTTTTTTTTTGTGGATGGGAATTCTCTGTTTTCCAGTTTTCAAATGGATAATTATATCTATTACTGGTGTTAAATATTTATCATAATAATAATAATAATTTTGATAAGTTATATTTAAATTTGTAAGTATCTGAGTTGGATATATGAAGTTTATTTTTTATTTTTAATATTAAAATTTTATATCTCTCTCTCCCCTAAAACAAATCTCCCCCTGCCGCATAATGCATAGCCTTGGATTCCGTACTGTCACTACACAGGAAGGTCATGATGAGCCTCTTAATTACAACTAAAATATTGAACGAAATTTAAGTAATATTGAAATAGCATGGAAATATTATATAAAATGACTGACTTTTTCTAAATTCTAACAAGTCATTTGTATTTTGATGTTTAAAAGCCGTCAAACTTTTTTTTTAATAGTGTTTCAAAAATAAATATAATTTTTTTAATATAATGTCTTTTGATTTTTTAAATTTTAAATTTTTATTCTTTAAAATACAAGTTAATTATTAAATTTTATTAAATTAATTTTTTAATATATATATATATATATATATAATAGTTAATATTTAAATTTTTATATAGTTAAATTAACTTAGTTTTTTTAATTTTTTTTTAAAAAGAAGTCATTTGGTACGACTTTAGTTACTAATGGTAGAGTTAATGTCGTTCGAAATATTTCTTTGTTAATTTTTTTAATTATATTTATATCATTACATAGTTAATTTAAAAAAACTAAATTAAAAAAGTCATCCATCTTTTTAAAATCGGTAGTTTTTTCTCGATTTTGCTCTCTTTTCTATTAAGTTGTAGCACCTGGCAACTCCCTCCCTTTGCTGTCCCGTCGTTTTCATGGTCATCTAATGAAAATGAAAAGTCGACATTTTCTATAGTAGCTGCCTGCAAGCTGTGCTCTTTTGTCGACTCGCACGTTAGCTTCCCACAAGTCCCACTTCGCAGCTATCCTCTTGCATGCATTGGTCACTACAAGTTTGCAGTCCCACTTGCTCCCTAGACAGCTTCCCATTGGAGATGCTTGTCAAAACTTCCTGCAGAGCTAGAATTATACTTCCTCACTTGTTCCATCGGTTTGCGCCTATTAGTGGAGCTGTGGAGTCTGTAACTAACTAGAAGCAACCAATAAACTTCTTCTCTTCATCAGCGGTGCTTGTCTTGCTGCTACTATTCGAATTTTATGGCTCGGGTATTTCTACCTCTAGTCTAAGTATTATGTGATTGTCTTCGGTTTTTTTTTCTTTAATTTCTGCTCATGTGGTTTTCCAGATTTGCTTGCTTTGTTACTTTAAGAGACATTACTTCTGAACTGAGTCTTTGTGGTTTAGTGGAATAATTTTGGAATTAAGCATAGCTTGGAGACTTTACTCATTCTTCAAATTTTATTTTCTCTAATCTGATCTCCATAAATACACTGGCTTAATAAATTGGTTTCTGTGGGTGTGTTAAGTCCTTTGCAGCGTATGTTTTTCTCGCATTGTTATTTCTCTATTATTTGAAGATGTGCTTTGTTATTCTTTATCTAGGTATCATTGCATCCTGTTTTGTGTCTTGTCTCGTATTTGGTCTCAAGGAATGATTCTTTTATAGCATATCATTTTGTGTGCATTGAGTTAGTCAGTGTGAGATCACGATCTAGTGTGCCATGTATGCCCGCTAGGTCTTTACTTGAGTATACCATGTCTAATTCCCTTCCCCTGGTAGTTATGGATCCTTAATTGAGAGTTGTCTTAGCCAATGTGAGATTATGATCTTCTTTCTTTTTGGTAAGAGAAATATTTCTCCATGCTTCTTTAACCACAAAATGATTGGCTTGACTTGTAATTACCAAGACATTGTTGATAAAAATTTTTTATATCTCGGTACGCTCTAATGAAGCTGTGCACCTCTCTTAGGAGCCTTAGTCTCAACTATTTCCAAATTTCTTTAGCATTATCGTGGTCGGTCTTGATCTCACCATGTCTCATCTCAAGTTCCATATATTCATGGGTTCCTTTCTCAAAGTTACATTACTCATTGTTTAGAAAATCGAGAAGGTCAAATATCTTATATAGATGATTGGCTTGTGCTTCTTTGTTGGTAGTGATCTCTATTTTTCCACACCAACCCACCCTTAGTGGAAAAGTATGAGGGTTCTGCTGGGAGGTTTGGAGTCTCACATATGATAACCAGGGGCGAAGTGGGGCTTTACAGGACTGGTATTTATTATTTTTATTCTCCATACCGACTATACCATACTTATCTATTATGCTAGATAATATATGCATGACTTATATAATCTTCGGGTTTTTCATTTATGATATTTTTGAAATTTGTTATCTAATTTTAATTTTTAATGTAATTTTTTTTCTTGTAATTACATTATATGCAATTTTTTTTAAAATCCATCAAGCGTGATAGGAATTGGCAGTGAGGGTAGTTATGCGATTGTCGTTCAAGGATTTGATTTTAATAGTCACTTGGTGAGTTTATGTGGCTACACAAAAAATGATTTTCACAAGGGAATAAAAGTTTCTATAGACCCTAAGTAGCTCAAACAGAATTTCCATTAGATGAACATGAAAACTACGGGACAGCAAAGGGAGAGAGATGCTAGGTGCAACAGCTTAACAGAAAAGAGGGCAAAATCGACAAAAAACTGTCGATTTTAAAAAGATGGATGACTTTTTTAATTTTAATTAATTAATTAATAATGTAAATCTAATTAAAAAAAAGTAACAAAAGGGCATATTCCAAGGCCACTAGCATTCTTGGGTTTGGTAACCTTCTCCCGGGTAATATAATGAATAAATCTTTTATTGTGGACTCCAACTCCATAAGAATTATTTGACAAACTTTTCAATATTCTTCATGATATAGAAATGAAAGTGTGAGAAAATGAGTATACAGGAATAGTTATCATGGAGAAGATTGAAAAGTTTATAATTAGACTTATATTATTAATTAATTAATTAAAAAAATTTAAAAAGTCAACCATCTTTTTAAAATCGGTAGTTTTTTCTCAATTTTGCCCTCTTTTCTATTAAGTTGTAGCACCTAGCAACTCCCTCCCTTTGTTGTCCCGTCGTTTTCATGGCCATGTAATGAAAATGAAAAGTCGACATTTTCTGTAGTAGCTGCTTGCGAGCTCTGCTATTTTGTCGACTCGCACGTTAGCTTCCCACAAGTCCCACTTCGCAGCTATCCTCTTGCATGCATTGGTCACTATAAGTTTGCAGTCCCACTTGCTCCCTAGACAGCTTCCCACTGGAGATTATACTTCCTCACTTGTTCCATCGGTTTGCGTCTATTAGTAGAGGTGTCGAGTCTGTAACTAACTAGAAGCAACCAATAAACTTTTTCTCTTCATCAGCGGTGCTTGTCTTGCTGCTAGTATTCGAATTTTATGGCTCGGGTAATTCTAGCTCTAGTCCAAGTATTATGTGATTGTCTTCGATTTCTTTCTTTTATAGCATATCATTCTGCGTGCATTGAGTTAGTCAGTGTGAGATCACGATCTAGTGAGCCATGTATGCCCGCTAGGTCTTTACTTGAGTATACCATGTCTAAATCCCTTCCCCTGGTAGTTATGGATCCTTATTTGAGAGTTGTCTTAGCTAATGCGAGATAAGGATCTTTTTCCTCCCCGGTAAGAGAAACGTTTCTCCATGCTTCTTTAACCACAAAATGATTGGCTTGACTTGTAATTACCAAGACATTCATGATAAAAACTTTTTTTTATCTCGGTACGCTCTAATGAAGCTGTGCACCTCTCTTAGGAGCCTTAGTCTCAACTATTCCCAAATTTCTTTAGCTTTGTCGTGGTCGGTCTTGATCTCACAATGTCTCATCTCAAGTTCCATATATTCATGAGTTCCTTTCTCAAAGTTACATTACTCATTGTTTAGAAGATCGAGAAGGTCAAATATCTTATATAGATGGTTGGCTTGTGCTTCTTTGTTGGTAGTGATCTCTATTTTTCCACACCAACCCACCCTTAGTTGAAAAGTATGAGGGTTCTGCTGGGAGGTTTGGAGTCTCGCATATGATAACCAGGGGCGAAGTGGGGAAAGACAGGGTTGATATTTATTATTTTTATTCTTCATACCCACTATACCATACTTGTTTAACTATTATGCTAGATATTATATGCATGACTTATATAATCTTCGGGCTTTTCATTTATGATATTTTTGAAATTTGTTAATTTTAACTTTTAATGAAAATTTTTCTCTTGTAATTACATTATATGCAAACTTTTTTAAAATCCATCAAACGTGATAGGAATTGGCAGTGAGGGTAGTTATGGGATTGTCGTTCAAGGATTTGATTTTAATAGTCACTTGGTGAGTTTATGTGGCCATACAAAAATTAATTTTCACAAGGGAATAAAGGTTTGTATAGACCCTAAGTAGCTCAAACAGAATTTTCATTAGATGACCATGAAAACTACGGGATAACAAAGGGAGAGAGATGCTAGGTGCTACAACTTAATAGAAAAGAGGGCAAAATCGAGAAAAAATTGCCGGTTTTAAAAAGATGGATGACTTTTTTAATTTTAATTAATTAATTAATTAATTAATAATATAAATCTAATTAAAAAAAGTAACAAAAGGGCATATTCCAAGGCAACTAGCATTCTTGAGTTTAGTAACCTTCTCCCAGGCAATATAATGAATAAATCTTTTATTGTGGCCTCTCACTCCATAAGAATTATTTGATAAACTTTTCAATCTTCTCCATGATATAAGAATGAAAGTGTGACAAAGTTAGTATATAGGAATAGTTATCATGGAGAAAATTGAAAAGTTTATAATTAGACTTATATTATTAATGGACTCCTGACATGGAAGTGATCAATAGGAGTGAGATAGTGCCAAGCAAAAAAGGACAACGATAGCGTCGAATGCAGGACATTGGAGCTGTTCGGCAGAGCGAAATAGACACTCTGGTGGCAATAGCAGCGGTGAGGATGGAGGAAGTGGAATGAGCAGCAACGTAAAGAAATGAACAACGATTGGGCGGGAGAAGATGACGAATCGACATAAATGAACAGTTTCAATGCGACAGTCACCTGGTCTGTCTCCGTAGGCGCAAACTCAGGATGGACAAGACGGTTAGGCGATGCAGGCTGAGCCATGCGAGGAGCGAGAAGTCGCGATGTGACACGAACTCACTAGCGGGCGGCGAGGTTGCAGTGAGCAGTGGGCGAGGCTGGTGGGCGGGGCTGGTGGGTGGGTTGGTTGCGACAATCGACTGAGGGAAGGTGATGGGCCTAAAAATAAAGTTTTAAGGCTAGAAAATTGCACGGAGGACCTGGATATTTTTAGAAATGTTTGGAGAATATCATAAATTCTTTTAAGATATTTAGAGATTCTCGCCAATAAAGGTAAATTTTATAGCACAGTAGTAGAACCAGTAATGATATATGATGCTAAATGCTGATCTATAAAAATAAATAAAATAAAATAAAGTATTATAAAAATTTAGTTATCTTTAAAAAAATTCATAAATATATATTTTAATTTAAAAACCTTATTGACTTGCTTACAAATATTAACAAAAAAAATTAAAATATAAATTTTTCAGTTGAACTGTCATTTAACCCGTTCAATCAGTTCACCTAGTTTAACTGATTCAATCCGGTCTATGTTGATTCAATCCGGTCTGAACCGGTTCAATCTTTCTTCGGTTTTAACATAGAATCGGACCGGACTAGAGACCAGTTCACGGTCCGATCGGTCAAACCGGCCAGTCCGGTCCGGTTTTGACAACATTGTTCAAATTCTCCCACTCCAAGCAGGTCAACCAAACTTGTTCCAAAAATTGATTTTTGCTTGATTTTTGCTCTTTACGAACATTTTCGACAATAAGTGAAATTTTAGTATCAAATATTATCGATAAGCATGATCATGATATATTATCGAATTTATCATTAATTAAAGAATCACGAGTTAACACGCAGCACCGCACACAAGTTCTTGTGATATTCCCGATTAAGGGATAACCCAAATTAGATCTGACATTTGAAATGAGTCGAGTCCAAAAATTTTGAATCAATTTCAGCCTAACCATTTTGGATTATTTAAGTTCCATCATCCATTATGAATTAAATTAGAACAAAAATTGAGTCCAATTTCACACATTTATTTGCATTCCGAGAAATAGAATGTACGTTAATGACTTCATTTGGTTTGAACTTTCTTTTAACAAGAAAAAAATATTTTATTTTTTAAATTTAATGAGTAAAAATTTATTTTAATATTTAAAAATATGTAAAATATGAAATATTTTAAATTTTAATATTTATATTTAAATTAAATATAAAATAAAATTAATTTTTATAATTAAAATTTGTATTGAATAAAAAATAATAATTTCAATCAAACGAGGAATGTGCATGCTAGCACTCAATTCTCTTGCAGGCTTGGGCTCCAAAGGAGGCAACATGATTCCCCCCATCTTCTCACACTCTCGTTTGGCCCATGAGCTCCATTCTCCGATGGAATTACCGGCGCGATCATCGCTGCTTCGATTCCCCATCACCATCTTCCACTTTTCACGCTCTCTCAAATTCTCCACCCGCGCTGCGGTCGTTAGAGAGCAGGAAGCTTGAGCTGGGCCAGGTCGTACAGCCATGGCGGAAAACCGGATCATCACCAATGCCATGATCATGTGCTGTACTGCGGCGTGCCGCCATTAAAAACAAAAGAGAAGCTCCAGCCCGAAAAAGCAAAAGCAAACCCTCGCCTCGGTCTCCTTTCCCTTCCCCATTTTCAAACTTCAAATCGGGAAATTTATTAGACCGGAGAGTTCGGCGCACCCGTCTTCCTCGATACTCCCTCTCATGGCTTCTTCCCTTCTTCTTTCCCTTCTGGTCCTATCCTTGGTCTTGAAGTCGGCGACGAGCTCGTTGCCTCGGACCGATCCCAAACCCAGCGACTCCGACGCCCTCGCCATCTTCCGCTACCGCGCCGACTCCCACGGCATACTCGCTGGCAACTGGAGCTCGCCGGACGCTTGCTCCGGCCATTGGCACGGCGTCGGATGCTCTGGCAGACGGATTACAACACTCTCCCTCCCGTCACTCGATCTACGCGGGGTGCTAGATCCGCTGTCCCACCTCGACCAGCTTCGTGTCCTCGACCTCCATGGAAACCGCCTCAACGGAACGCTGCTGCCTCTCCTTTCCTCCCTCCCCAACCTCAAGCTGCTTTATCTTTCAGGAAATGATCTCTCCGGTGAGATTCCACCGGCCATTGGGCGCCTTACGCGCCTCGTCCGCGTCGATCTTTCGGATAACAATTTCGGCGGAGCCATCCCCGGAGAGGCCTTCTCCAACCTCACACACCTCCTTACCCTTCGCTTACAGAACAATCTGCTCTCCGGCCGGCTCCCTGACTTCGCCACCGCGCTTCCGCGTCTCGTGGAGCTCAATGTGTCGAACAATCAGCTCGCTGGACGAGTTCCCGACGGCTTGCGGGCTAAGTTTGGGCTGGCGGCGTTGGCAGGGAACGCCGGCCTCTGCGGTCCGACGCCTCCCCTGCCCCTTTGTTCCTTCATTCCCCGAGATCCCCCTCCCTCAATATCCTCTTCGCCGTCTTCTCAGGCAGTGGTACCCTCAAACCCTGGCTTTGTTCCACGCTCTCCGGCCACCACTACTACCAGCAGCGGCAGAGGGGCAGTTGGCGCAGAGGGAAAACGGGCAAGGGACGGGTTGAGCACCGGAGCCATCATCGGCATTGCCGTCGGAAATGCCGCATTTCTTCTGCTACTTCTTGTCTTGTCCCTGGCCTACTGCTGCTGCGGCGCTGGTTACTCGGGCGAGAAGGATGGCAAAGTAGATCCGGAGTGTGAGCAAGGAGAGGACTACAAAAGGAGCAGCGGCACGTCCTACACCAACGATGACGACGAGAAGAGGAGCAACGGGAAGAGGAAGAAGACCGGGAGAAGCAGTGGGGAAAGCGACGACGCCGGCGCGGTGGAGACGCGGAGCCAGCTGGTTTTCTTCGTCCAGACAGAGGGAGAAGAGGAGAAGCAGGACGACGCCAGAGATAGTGATGGAAGGAGGATGAGAAAGAAAAAAACTGGTAGCGGCAGGGGAAAGAACGGAGGAAGAAGGTTCGAGCTGGAAGAGCTCCTCCGGGCGTCGGCGGAGATGCTCGGGAAGGGGAACATCGGCACTGTGTACAAGGCGGCGCTGGAAGACGGTGAAATGGTGGCGGTGAAGAGGCTCAAGGACGCAAATCCCTGCGCCCGAAAGGATTTCCACAAGTACATGGATCTCATCGGCCGCCTTTACCACCCGAACATCATCCGGCTCCGAGCCTACTACTATGCGAAGCAGGAGAAGCTCCTGATCTATGACTATCTCCCCAACGGAACCCTCTTTTGTCTCCTCCATGGTAGCTAATCCCTTTCGGTTCTTTTTGCGCCATGAATCGTTACCCACTTTCTTACTTCGACGGCGATTTTGAGCAGGGAACAGGGGAGCAGGGAGAGTGCCGCTGGACTGGACGACGAGACTGAGCCTGGTGATGGGAGCGGCGCGAGGGTTGGATCGGATCCACAGCGACTACAGCCCCTCCAAGATCCCTCATGGAAACATCAAATCCTCCAACATCCTGCTCGACAAGAACGGAATGGCCTGCATCTCCGACTTCGGCCTCGCCCTACTGCTCAGCCCGGCGCAGGCCACCGCCAGATTAGGCGGGTATGCGGCCCCGGAGCAGACCGAGACTCGCAAGCTCTCGCAGGAAGCCGACGTCTACGCCTTCGGCGTCCTGCTTCTCGAGGTTCTCACCGGAAAAGCTCCCAACCAGCGGCAGCGCGCAGCCACTAATCCAGCCGTGGACGGTGCCGCCGCCAGCGACGGCGGCCTGAACCTGAGTTTGCCGGAATGGGTTCGGTCGGTGGTGAGGGAGGAGTGGACGGCGGAAGTGTTCGACGCAGAGCTGATGAGGTACAAGAACATACAGGAGGAGATGGTGGCGCTGCTGCACGTAGGCCTCGCCTGCGTGGCTCCGCAGCCGGAGGCGAGGCCTGCCATGCCCGAGGTAGTCAGGATGATCGAGGAGATTAGGGTTGAGCAGTCGCCGCTCGCCGAAGACGACGACGACGACGACGAGCTGAACGAATCTCGTCGTGTTTCCGGCTCCCCTTCCGTTCCGACCACCGCGACGGAAGATGGTCGTATTAGCTACGCGCTTACGGAATGAGTCGGGCCGAGCGGCTTGTCTCGTTTTGCGTCAGTTATTTGCATTAAAAATCTCTCTCATCTCTTAAATTTGAAACCATTATCAGCATACATATATATATATATATATGGTTGGAAATGGAATGCTTCTTTTGCCATGAATGTGCATAATGAAATGCCTAGGAGCAAAAATCAAGGTCTTCAAAACTCAGGTCCTATTTGGCAATGAGTTAAAAATCATGATTAAAATTAGCCATAATTAAAATTTTAAATTTATTTCAAAAAAATTTAAAAAATTATTTTATATCTCATCTTACACAAATTTTAACATTAAACAATTACTTTATTTCACTTCCAACATAATTTTTAATAAATTAATTAATTTTATTTCACATCTTACATAATTTTTAATATAATTAACTTATTTTATTTTATATCATACACATTTTTAAAAAATGACTAAAAATTTTAATTAAATCTTCTTTTTTTTTCTTATTATCAAAGAGAGCCTCAGTTTCTAGCAAGATTTATAAAATAATAAAATTCAAATTATCTTGGTATTATGTTATGTAATTTAAATGTTATGATATTTAGATATTATCTTTTAACTAATAATTTTATAATTTAATAGAAGATTATTCGTAAATGTCATTAAACTAAATAATTGTTTTCTCTAGATAATATAACATAACATTAAGATAATATTAAATCAAATACCTACTTAGAGTGAATTGATAAAACAATGGGAGCGTGGGCTCCATAATACAAATAAAATGGCGAAAGACGAATAAAAACATTGAATCAAAATTTAAAGAACTTGAAAGGACTGTTTCGTTTGATTTAATATTCTGTTTGACAGTATAATGACTTAACTCAAAGCGGTAATTAAAAAAAAAACATAGTTATATACTTCTAAGTGTATGATATAATTAATAAATATAAAAAATAACAAGTTTTTAAGTGAATGATCTAATTAATCGACAGTAACAGAAATTGTTAAATCCACTGTACATAAGTAATATTAATTTCTATTAAATTAAGTTTGTGATCTAATTAATAGGTTGATAAATAAATACAAAAATATATTTTCCTAGAAGCATTTATCATTATAAAAATAAAATCGAATGAACCACAGAAACAATAGAACTACAAAAACAGAGGAATCACAAAAAAAAAAAAATATGACATGAGCAAATATAGTATTTAAGCATATATAAAATAGTAAATCTCAAGAAGGATGCTGATGTAGAAAAAGAGGAAAGAAGAACAGGCTGAAAAGCCTCACCGATGCTCGCAAAGGAAGAAGTGAAAGAAGATGTGCAATGGAAGAAGATAGAGGGAGATCAGGTTGATTAGCTTTGCCGAATCTCAAATGAAGAAGTGGAAGAACTTGTGTAGCAGAGGAAGACTGAGGGTGATTAGGTTGAGAATAGCCTCATTGATGCCTAGAGAAGGAAAAGGAAGAAGACACGCAGCGGAGGAAGAAGAAGAATTAAGCTACCTTTACCTTAGCGACGGACATGGCCTGGGGTAAGTGGGGCAGGGAGTTGGAGCGAGATTAGATGCCCAGAATTAGAGTGAGGGGATTTAAAGGTGGTTTGATGGGTTCAGCTAACCCATCGAACCAAACGGCCCCAAAGGGAATTGTTTAATGCTGTCTTCTTAGCAAAGTAATTGTGATCAACACTTTCTTAATCATTGTTACAGCTTTAAGAAGTGAACATGATAGAAATCGTTATTTTTTTCTTAATTGTGAAGTGGTGCACTAGAGACAATTATTATATATCATTTATCCCTCAATAAATAGGAAAAAATAAGGAGATTGATTCCTAAGATCCACTATCTCCAAAAAGAGTCGTCAACAAATCAATTGTGTATCAGTTGTGTTTGAACGAGTTAATCTCAATTTAAACTTTTAAGTTTGACACGAGGTAAAATTATTTGTATTTAAATTGGTGGTTAGAGTTGATTCGAGTTGAATGATTATCCTCTTTATTGTTATTCATTTAAAATGAGTTTTACATATTATATTTATTATGCACAACAATATTATTGAAAAGCAAATATACATATGCATAAATGAACATTAATTTCTCATAAATTTATGACTTGTAATATATTAATTATCTTATATATAAATAAAATTTAGAGATAATGTGTTTTCATATATCAAGTCAGAGTTTGAATTGTATTGGTTCTAATTTTAAGTGAGCTGATTTTGAATCTATCAAAAATTCAAATTGAGTTCATGTCAAACTAAAATAGAATGTGTTGCCAGTTGCCAGTGAGTTAATTTTTTTTATTATTAGCATTGATTTGTTTTTTAAAATAAATGTTATTATAATTAACAAAAAATTATTTTTTAATATAAATTTTCTTTTAACCAAACTCTTTTTTCATCCAAAGCTTTAAAAATAGGATAATTTTATTCGAGCATCGAAAGTAGATCCCAATTTTATGTAAGTTCATAAAATTTTAAAAAAAAAAACTACTTAAATTTTTTATACTTAAAATAATTCTTTAGGTAGAACTTTTTGCTTAAAAATTTTTTCATGCTGAATTTTTTGTTAAGTTACTATTTTAAAAATTTAATGATAAATATTTCAGTATTTAAAATATATTTTAATATTTTCAATTATTATTAATTATAACATTAATTATATATTTTTTCTATATTTTTAATTTATAATAATTACTTAACTATTAATTTTTTTAGAATACATCAAACAAAATTCTCATTAAAAAAAATACTAGACATAGGAAACTCAAATAATACATTATTAATTTTATCAATTTGTGTGAAATTAAAATTAACTCAGAAGATTTATTTATCATTAGGGGTAATTTCGAGTTTGATTTTGAGCGAGTCAGGCTAAACTCAAAATTATCTGAAATTTCACTAAATTTCTCTCAACTAACTCTCTCTAATACCCCTTGCCGCCAAATCTCCATACATTAAGCCACTTTGCCGCTCAAACTTATATAGATTAATAATTGGCATACGTATAATTTTAGTGTTAATGCATCAAGATACATGGCTTACTTAGTTTTAAACTAAACTAGTTATGCTAGGCTTAAATTTATGTTAATTTATGCTAAACCTTAATTGTCCTTAAAATAAATTTAGAGAAATTATATCCAAGCCTCTAAATTTTTATCAAATTTCACTTATGTTATTTAGATCTTTTATGAAATCTAATTTGGACCTAAATAAACTTCTTGTTGGTCTCAAAAAAATTCCCATCATCTTCTTAACTTTAATTAATTATCTTCATTTAGCACTTCACCAATTTCATTACTCAAAATTCAACTCGCCTTAACGCGCCTAATTATTAACATTTCTCCTATAAAAATATCTGTTTTATATATTAAATTTATTAGAATATAATATTATAATATAACTTCTAAATTTTATCTTTATATTTATAATTATATTTTTTATTTAAATTATTATAATATATTTATATATGTAATTTTTAATTGTAATTAAACGTTTGTATACATAATATTTTGATTCGATTTTAAATTAAAATTTTTTTTATTTGAATTAGTTGACTTTTAGCTAACAAAAAAATTGAGTGAATTTTAATTTTAGTATAAAATTTTCACCCCTACTTACTGTCTTAAAAATAATAACGCATGAAGGAGAACGACGAGGAATTACAAATTTAATTTCACGAGATCCTGCAGCATCTACGAGAATTTTTTGCGTGCGGATGGAGCAGCATCCGGACGCCCAATCAAAGGCCGCTACGTGTGCCCGGACCCAGCTGTATTACACATGTGTCGCTCTCTGATTGGCGTTCGAATAGTGACGAATGACGACGCAATAATTTCGGCCCTGTTTGGCTCGAGGATCAAAACAAGATCAAAATAGGACCAAAATAGTACTAATTTAAATAATAATAATAATAATAATATATAAATATTTTAAATCATTTTACACAAATTCAAATATAAAACATATTATTTTACTTTATATACTCAATAATTTAAAATAAAAATATCAAGTTTATTTCACATTCTAGATCAAAATATTTAAATCGAGTATTTTTATCTAAAATGTGAAATAAAATTTATATTTTTATTAAAAATTATTATGTATGTGAATTAAAATATTTTTTTTATATTAAAATTTATATAAAATAATTAAAATAATTTATTTATTATTATTATTATTTAAATTAATAATCCTATTTTGTTTCTCACTCCAAACAGGTAGCATCCACATAGATTACAGGCCTAGCGATGATGCCAGAAGAGGCAATTGATCAGACATGACAACTGATTGATAGCTGCAGATTGCAGAAAATAAATGTCTACTACATCAAAAGTCAAACTATATATATTAATTATATATAAATATATATGTTATTTATTAATTTATTATTTACGAATCCAAACATTAGGTATATAAATTTTGATTTATTCCATTAACACTTTCATACTAAAAATAAAACCCTAATCTTTAGAACATTAGTCTTAAATCCTAAAATATTAAAATATATATATTAATTATATATATATGTTTTTTTTTTTTTGATGAAAACTCATGCTGGACCCTTTAAAAGACCAGCCCACGGTGAGCCGGCGGCCCGGAAAGCCTCTCTCCTCTTTTTCTCGCATACCTTCTTCTTCTTCGGCGCCGGCGGCTGCCGATCGGCGACCATGTCGGCGGCGACCACCCTTTCGGAGTCCCTCGTGAAGCTTTCCACCATCCCCGGTCGAGGCCGAGCCCTCGTCGCCTCTCGCCACATCAGACCTGGTGAGATCATCCTCTCTGACTCACCTCTTCTCCTGTACCCCGCCGCCTTCACCCCTTCTCCACCCACCTCCTTCTTCTGCTCCTACTGCTTTCGCTCTCTCTTATCGGTGCGCCTACCTTGCCCCACCTGCTCCTTCGCCGTCTTCTGCTCCCAGTACTGCCTCTCCGCCGCCCTCACCTCCTCCCATTCTCCCTCCCTTTGCCGCTCCCTTGACGTTCTCCCACGCATTCGTGATACCGACC
>KZ451969.1:2938939-2995210 GCA_002786265.1 Apostasia shenzhenica | reverse complement strand
TATATATAAATATATATATATATATATATATATATATATATAAATATAAAAGCATGCAATTTTGAATAATTTTTGGCACATTTTTCTATATATGTGGGACGTTAAACTGAGAAGACCTCTGCGTTGAGTCCGATTCAAGTTCAAGCCCAGCCAAACTCAAACTCAAGCTAAACTCAATCTTAAATTTTTTTTCAACAACATAAAATGCTCAATATTTTAGTAAAATATTTAGGTTCTGTTTATTTATAAAATTTTATTTAATAAAAAAATTAAATTTAATAATTTTTTTTATTATTAAAAATTATAAATAATGTGAAATAAAGTTAATTGTTACGTTGAAATATGTAAAAGATGTGATATAAAATTAATTATTATATTAAAATATATGAAAAATGTGATATAAATTAATTATTATTTTAATAATATTAAATATAAAATAAAATTAATTTTAATATTAAATTTTATATATGATATGTCTGGACCTTAAAAGTATAAATTTATTATTTTTTAATAAAGAATGATGCAACATAAACAACATAAAATGCTCAATATTTCATAATAATAAAATATGTAAGATTATCTTTAAATGCATAATTACTTTTAGACCATATACAAAATAAAATGCTCAATATTTCAGTAAAAAATTTAAAATTATAAATTTATTATCTTTTAATATTTATTTTACATTCATCACGAATTAAAACAATGCAATCTATTATATTAAAAAAACAACCCAGTATTATAACAAAATTAAGTTTATCATAAGATATGAACAAGATGTAAAATAAATAATCAAACAATCTTGTAGGATACATATGTTAACGTAGGATGTGGGGGTCCTAGGAAATACCAAAAAGAAAGAGAGTTCCGGGAGACGGCAGCTCGCATGATGGTAAGCTTGTTAATAAAAGCTCAAGGCGGGAACCAGTTCCGAGCATTCAAAGAAACACACAGAGGTTTAAGGTGGTTCAGGAAGAAAATCTCCTACGTCTACCGATCGATCAACGAAGAAATTTCACTAATAGGAAAAAGTGGCCTTGCCGGCCTGTACAATGCTTTCTTTGGGAAAGAAGAAGAAGAAGGAGAGAGCTCCTCAGTTGGGGCCTCTCTTTACAATGAGAGTGGGGAGATCCCTTCTTGATGAAGCTGATCGTCTCTCCTGTCCTTTTTTCTCTCTCTCTTTGGTGAACTGTTCAGTAGTATTTGTAGAAGATAGGATGTGTGGCCTCATCCTGGTTTTCCGGAGGAAAGGTGATGGACAGGCTCTGAGTTCGCGCCGTTTGTCTGCTACCGGGAAGGCCTGCAGCCGCGAAAGGAGGACGATATCTTTTAATATTTGTACTTCTTCTGAGGATCCGTGATGGCTGAAGCATGCGGATCCTTGATTTACGGGTCTGAAAAAAGGTGCCTTGTACGGGGAGCGGCGCGGTTAGGTAGAGCTGATTGTGACACGCACTGCTCTGTAACCTCGTACCCGATGTTACCAGCGATAATCCTGACTTATCAGGCACGAGGTTGGGTTGAACTCTCGTGTTCGAGGTTTGACTTGATCAAAGGTTCTGCAAAATCAGATAAATGAGTCAGCAAATAAGTCAAAGAAATGAAAGCCAGCCAAGCACCACGTGTACGGTCAGGATGCAACGCAGAAACCACGTGTTAACAATACATAATAAAACTAATTTTAATATTAAAATTTATATAAGATTTAAATTTTATTAATTAAATGTTAAATTTTGTTCATAATGAAATATGTAAGATTATCTTTAACCCACATGACTACAAGAGCAGCAGCTTGAAAGCAATAGCATCTTCTGAAATCACTATCTTTAAAATAGAAGTTCAAGCAAATTCCAGAACAGCCCAAGAGCATTGAATATTATGTACAAATCTGAGCTCATCTCTCTTTTTGATCTTCTAAAAGAAACATCATGCCTGTCTCTAATCATGTTTACCATATTTTCAGACAGTATGATTGTAAACAGTGAGAAAAGTAGACCATAATTTTTTTTTTAAAAAAAAATGGGATAAATTGCTTATGGGTCTCTGAGATTTGAGAAGAATTGCAGCTGCTTTCATATTTTTTTTAAATCATTGCAGTTCCCTCGATGTATGTCTGTCTCGAGCTATCAATCGATAGAATAGCCCCAAGTGAAATATAGTCGCATCCTCAAAGACCCCAAAGCAATTAACCATAACGCCGTGTTTGTAAACAACTTTAAAGTAAATTTAAGCAGCTTCAAAATAAGTTAACGCTCGAGACTTTCGAATGCTTCAACAAGGTGAAACTTCTAATCCGGTTAGGATATACTTTGGCTTCACTGCGTAATGCGCAACACATGATGAGGTTTCTCGGATGATCTTCTGGGGCTGGGACCTGCGCTTTCAATAACATCAGTGTTTGCATCATCAATTTGAGACACAGGAAAGCACCCAAGATTTCTTGATATGCTACTGAGCCTGGTGTTGATCAATGCATGCCCCTTATCATTCACCTTCGACATCGTTTGCTTTATTCTAACAAATTCTTGTTCTAGCTCCCTAACCTTGGATTGAATGAGCTCCATGTCTACTCTCAGGTGGCGGTTCTCTCTTACGACGGAAACCCAGCCTTCTCTTTGCTGAATATCTCCAGCCATTTCGTTTGCGGTGGACGCAGTCATTGCCAAATTGTTGTCGTTGTCTGAAATGTTCAGGCAGTTTGAAATTGCGGCGCGCAACTGCAATTGTTCGAAAAAAAGAACCTGAAGAACTACTCTAAGCGGCAGGCGTTCGTTTTGTGATGCATGGGTGCATGCATCGATGGAGAGTCTTCCCCAGTTTATGACGGAGCAAAGTTGCACTCTTTCATTTTCCGGAAGCCATGGATGTTCCTGTATGAAGAAGAAGATAAAAGTTTTTTTGTTCAAAAGTCGCGAGTATTTTCAAAATTCAAAGTGATGATACAAGGAATATATATTGAATCACATAGCATAAAGAGACACTATTGTAGAACATTATCGACATGCTTTCGTTTTTTGAGTTATGTAAGATCACGCATGTTCCAAGAAACATAAACGTTGTCGCTGACCATCTCACTCACCAAGCAACATTAGGAGATTTTGTTTAGATGAGAGGTAATGCCTATGGCCTACGATTTTTTTCAAGGATGTTAATATACTTTTTGTACATTTTGTAATTAATATAAGGCTTAGGCAGACTTTGAGGAGAATCACATAGCATTAATGTTCATCGGTCACAATATAAAATCTTAAGCTTTTAGATTTAATGCAACAAAGGTTTTCCTTTTTTCACATTATGCTATAAATAATTGGGTGCATTAGGCTCAAACTCGAGAACTCTGACACCACTTCCAATCTCTAGCAGCTAAACAAAAAGCTTTAGTTTATAGATCATGGCTGATGAATGACCCATAATCTTCATTCACATGTATAACCGACTAGTCCCTTAATTCCAACAATTTAACAGCCATGTTAAATCAATTAACAGAAGGAAACCACCAAAATATTTATTTTCGACTATTTGATTTGTCTAACTTCCACATATTGAAGAATATTGCTGTGACACCCGTGGCTGAAGAAAGCGGGAAGTGTTCGCCACGTAATGTCCTAAAAGAAAAGAATCACTGAGATAAAATGCGACTCCTAGCAAGCTTCTAGGCCGATAAATAGTGATGAGAAAGGAACATGAATAAATCGTCCTACATCGAAAAGGGGGAAACCCTGAACTGTATAAGTAAATAATATAATAATGATAGAGACACTTTTTAGAGAAAAACTGAGGTTAATGATGAAAAACTTCGTAGTTAAGCGTGCTTGGGCTGGAGTAGTACTAGAATGGGTGACCTGAAAAATGCTCAAGTAACGCATTTCCCTAAAGCCAAGCAAATAATACTTTTACATTTGGATTACAGCATATTAAAATTGCAAATCATTTCAGAAAATTCTGACTGGCGTAAGACTGATCCTAGAAGAACCACCTACCCTGAGCTATAAACAAATATCACAATTTGCCTCAAGGTTGATTGACTTTCAGATATATCGTTTTAATGAAAAATGATTTAGGTTATATAAAATAATGATCCATTATAACCTGACTAAACATACGTAACCTCCAAATGTGTTATAGAACTGATCTGGAACACTAAAGCTAATGGTTCGCACCCTTGCATTATAAAATGATACTAGTTATACCAGATTTTTCATTGATTAAACTTCTTTAACAACTATTTTTAAGGTTAAATATGGAAACAAAATTAGAGAGCATAAGCTCAAAAATGAATACAAGATTGGAAAAGAGCAGCAACGAATAATCAAGTATTTCCAATGAAGTCCGATGATGGCTGACAATAAAGAACCGTACACCAAGCAAGACAAATGATTATAATCTGGATGAAACATCAACTTCGATAAGTCAGCTTTCAAATAAAACTCCAATATGTGCAAGAATTGCATGATCGTGATATTATAGTAGATGGACTTAATTGGATCCATAACTTTAAAGAAAGTAATAAATTATTGACTATATATATGAACGAAAGTACAATTAGAAGGCGCAAACCTTCAAGTAGATGTCCAATGCTCTATACATTCCGTCATCCAAAGGTCTTAAGGACTCTGGAAAAGCCTCCATAAGGGACTGCATATTTTGAGGTTTTAAGTTTAGATCAGGAGCAACCTCAGCAAGGTAATTGTCAACCAACTTTGCTGTATGACTTATATGAATAGGGGACGAAAAAACAGCAGGATCTGATGATGTTGGCGAGAAAGATGCAACATTCAGCAGCTGGAAAGACAAAAAATGCTTAATCATACGCTCGACGCAATCTGTATCATATAGATTATCAGACCTCGAAAAATTAGGAACCAGGAGACCGTCCAGCGTTGCATAGTTAAGCTGCATTCCTATTTTCTTCTCCAAAGATTCCCTGCACGATTGATTGGCATTTAGAATGATAGAAACACGAAGAAGTCCCAACAAGAAGCGACAATAAGACTTTCCCTTCTTCTCTGGCAGAAGCTCCACAATGTTTTCAACTATAGCTTTCTGATCTACTGACGCTGGCGTCATGGATAAACTGGCAAGGCCCCTCGATCGGCCACCCTGCCCACTCTGCCGCCAATCAAGACCAGGCACATATTTCCTTGCATAATACACTATTGCACTGACTATATTTTCCTGCCTTACACCGCGCTTATTCATTACTTCCATTGCTTTTCCAAACATTGGAATGTTGAGGCCAGAGACATCTTCAAACCACCAATCAGATTCAATGCTTTGAATTTTAGCGCCGGTGTTTATTCCATTCCAGAGTATACTACCACCAGGACTTTGTAGACTTCCGTACAACATTGTCGAACATCCAAACAAGCTAGGATCAGTACAAGCCATCATCGAGAGAGCATTAAAACACTTTTGCACGACTGGAAGGTTTTCAGCTTCTGGAATATGATTCTGAGTACTCTGAAGAGCCAATATACATTCTTTCCAACTTCGCAGAATAATTCTACGGATGAAACTTTCCGCCCTCATTAACAAATTATCCTCATCATATTCTTCAGTCATTTCAAGAAATTCAGCAGTGCAGTATACCATCACAATGTTCTGGGGTGTAAGCTCAACTTGAGCTGCATAGCAAAATCTTGCTGCAATGTAGAATCCATCAGGCCCACCAGGACATCTTAATAATATATGATGGGTATCTTCATTTGTGTTTTCAGAAGCTACTTTTGCGATCCTTCCACATTTTGAAATGAGAGGAAACTGAAAGGAAAAAACAGTCATTATGTTTTACTACCATTGTACTTCTGATGGTAAATAACTGAGAAAACTATCATAAGAAAGAATGATTTGTCTCATAAGAAAGCAGTAGTTTTGAATACAAATAACTGCATCACAACTCACCGTCATCAAAAATAGCCAAAAGCCAAAAATTCGTGGTTGGTTTTTAGAATAATTTTCATCAATAATTCACATAAAGATTTACTTGTGATGTGGCATTAATTCTAGCCATAATTGGTGCAATACACAAAGGATAAGCCATAATTCGTTTTCTCCTGGTGATATTTCAACCTCAATCACCTAGGATGACCTCACGGCATTGCCATTCCAACCTCTCATCAAGCCTTCCTTCTTTCAACATAGTTTTTTTTTTTTCTTGATGGAACTACTTTCAACATAGCTGACTATTTTAGATATATGTCATTTTCCTCTGAACACTAGATGGCAACATAATTGCACAGATGCACATAAAAGTAAAGGGTTTACATAAAACTGGAGAGCTTAAAACCACCGATTACCCCATGAGTAAGTTGTAGATTATAGCCATTTAACCTTGTAAACATAAGCGCCGTCAACTATACGTTAAAGGCATAGATACGCATGGTATATTATAGCCATTTAACTTTGTAAACATAATCAAACTGAAGAGGTTATCAACTATATGTTGAAGGCATAGATACACATACCTTGTGGAGATGGAACAATATGCCCTCCACTTCCACAACAATATCACTCCGAAGGCCAGTACTGCAGAACCTGCAATGCAATAGAAACCCTATAAAGCATGCATATAGAACCTGGAAAGACAAGCATACCCTAGTGCATTCTAACCAAGCACCGCCTATTAAAACTAGATCAATAATTGAATTTGCTGAGTTGGTTGGGGGAGGAAAACCATGCAAATATATATCAGTTTTCTAATGAGATGACAATTAAAAGCATCAGCAGCCTCTGGATGTAATAAGACTGGAAAGAGGAGGATAAGAGAATCTAATTTCTAAACAAAATTGAGCTGCAAAGCTAGTCACCTTTCTCATCTAGGCAGTTTACATCAAATTTGATGACAAAACATGCAAAAACAATTAAGACATGAAAGTATCTTGATCTGATAGTGGTATCAGGGGACATTTATTGAGTCCCCTTTGCTTGGGCAGAAATTAAAAATTATCCCACCATCTGAAAGCAAACTCCAAAACTTAAATCAGAGATGTATGTAAATAAGTTGTTGGACTGCCAATCAACCTTGCTCTGTTTTATTATTTCAAATCAAACTTCACTAGCAAGTTTAAAAACCAGTCATTGGGCTAGGAATGAACATTTATGCTCCCCACTATTCTCTCTCTACAAAACCCTAACACAGATATGCTTTTTCCGTAACCATTCAGCCACATGAGACAGAACAAAATCAGGGACCGGTAGCAAAAAATTCAAAGAATTGTGTATAGCCAAACCTTTTTTTATTCATCACACAAGAAAAATTCATAATAAAGGCGGAAAATTTTCCCTTCAACATATGACAATTCTACCTTCACAGATTTTGCGGTCCAAGAGATACGAAGAAAAAGGGGCAAAAGAAACACATAAGTAGGTGTAGGAGGAGCTGCAGGAAAAACCTTACCACTCGTTATCCCGGCGATAGAAGCGGCAGGCCCTGCCACCGCCGCCGCGATCATCGGCTTTAGCCGCCATCATAGTTAACCTGATCGAATCAGCAAACGAACGTCACCACTCAAACTATGAAGAAACCACTAGCCTCAAATAGGAGAACTATATATAGCGTGGCGCTGCGCACATCATCCAGAATTCTCTTTCTAGGAAGCTACTTACTTCTCCGAGCGCGAATGGTGGTTGCGATGATGACGAAAACAGAGCGGGGAGGAAGAGGAAAAGGAGTAGATCTAGATCACCCCTTCCTCCCCTCCCCAACTATCATGATGACGCTAGAGTTCAATCAAAAGATCGAAATAACTAAAACCACAAGATAAAACCCATTCCCAATCTGCCCGCCGAAGGCGGCAAGCATCGGACTGCTACACGCCAAAACACACACAAACACAGAAGACCTGCGAGCGCCCCCCCGAGTTTTATAGCCTCATTCTTGCAAATTATCCTTGTAAACGAGTGAAGGCAAGCGATCGGCTATGGTGGGGATCAAAACTTGCATTTTTTACTCTTATCCGTCGCTTTTGGAGAAAGTGGGTAGTGGGCCGCCGTAGCTTGGGTCGCCTCGAAGCTGGCGCACAAGGCTTTGCCGCCGAAGAGAGAGAGAGGGGCAAGGAGAGAGAAAGAGGATGAGGAGCAGGAACAGGACGAAGAAGACATTGTAGAAGAATGGAAGGACTGCGGAAGAGGAGAAGAAAGTACGCGGGGAAAAAGCCATGACTGCGGATGAGGCATATGGCGCGACCTCGGTTGCGCAATGGGGATGAGATATTTTTCTTTTTACAGATCTAATTTTTTTTCCTTGTTAAATCTTTCTAAATACATTTATTTGTTCCTCATATCAAACAAATTATTTTAAATCCCCTAATTTTTTCAAATTAATTACTCCATTGAAAATTTTTAATTTTTTAAGCACATTTAACTTGACTATCTATAATTAATTAATATAAAATCTAAATAAATAGTATAATCTTTTATAATTCTAAGTTTCATTTTTTTTAGGGGTTTTACCCGTATGACACAAAAAACTTCAATATTTTACTTATTAGAAACCCTAAAGTTAAATATTACATGACAAACACTTATTTATTTTAATTTTACAACCAACACACCCTAGTTAAAAAATCCTTACATTTTATTTAAGTAAACCATACTTAAGTTATGTTTTAACTTAAATAAAGTTCATAGGAATAAAATCTAACTCTCGGTGCACCTTAACTTAAATCTTACATGTTAAAAACTATTTAAATCTATTATTTATGTAGAATATTTTAAATCTAATCGTTAGATGCTCATCTTAACAATTAGATTTAATTTAAGATACAAAAGGGGTTAGATTTTATTCCTATGAACCTTATTTAAGTTAAAACATAACTTAAGTATGGTTTACTTAAATAAAATATAAGGATTTTTTAACTAGGGTGTGTTGATTGTAAAATTAAAATAAATAAGTGTGTGTCATGTAATATTTAACTTTATGGTGTCTAATAAGTAAATATTGAAGTTTTTTGTGTCATACGGGTAAAAATCTCTTTTTTTTATCACTTCTTAATACTATAATTTTTCTAATTCTATTTAAAAATTATAATAATAGTATAATTTGAGATTCTCAAGTTCCCAAGCAAAACTCATTCCTTACTGAGTTCGAAATATACCATTTTACCTTTAAGTTGGAGTTTAAGATTAAACGCAGGTCTGTTTGTAAAATTAAATTTAAAAAAGTTAAAATTAAATTTAAATAAAAATATTTTTTTATTAAAAATTGTGAATGATGTGAAATAAAATTAATTATTATGTTGGATATGTGAGGGATGTGATATAAAGTTAGTTATTATGTTAGATGTGAGGGATGTGATATAAGTTAGTTATTTTAGTAATATGTGTAGGATGTGAAATAAATTTAATTTTTAATATTAAATTTTATGTGTGACGTGATATGTCTGGTTAAAATTAAACAAGGTTAATTTTTAATTCCTAGACAAACGGGGCGGGTTACAATTTAAGATTAGATTTTAAATTTTAGATTTATTAATGTTAGAATTTAAGTTTTAGAATCTGTTTGTTTATAAAATTAAATTTAATAAAGTTAAAATTAAACTTGTATAAAAATATTTTTTTATTAAAAATTATGAATGATGTGAAATAAAGTTAGTTATTATGTTGGGATATGTGAGGGATGTGATATAAGTTAGTTATTATTTTAGTAATGTGTGTAGGATGTAAAATAAAATTAATTTTTGATATTAAAGGCCTATTTGTTTGTAAGGTTAAATTTAACAAGGTTAAAATTAAACTTAAATAGAGACATTTTTTTATTAAAAGTAGTGAATAATATGAAAAAAAATTAATTATTATATTAGGATATGTTAGTTATTATTTTAGTAATGTGTGTAAGAATGTGAAATAAAGTTAATTTTTAATATTAAATTTTATGTGTGATGTGATATACCTGATTAAAATTAAACCAGATTAATTTTCAACAATCAAATAAATGGAGCCTAAATTTTATATATGATGTGATATAACAGGTTAAAATTAAACTAAGTTAATTTTTAATTTAAAAATAAACTGGGCCTAAGGTGTATAGGTTTTAACTTTTAGGATTTTTAGATTTAGTTTTTAGGGCTTATTGAGAACAATTAATCTATTTTTTTGATGAAAAAATTCAAAGAAAATGACATGTAATTTCTATAACTACCCCCAAAGATAAGAAAATATTTAAGTATTTGACTTTATCTAATAATTAAAAGGGGTAATTCCACTAAAGCCCCTGAGGTATACTCGGCATGCCACGCAGGTCCACAATTTTGAAAACATGCCAAACAGGTCCCACAAATTTACTATATAGGTCACTGTGGTCCTTAACATTTACAAAAAGCTTCCAATAAGGTCCAATTAAACAATTTCCGTTAAACATTCCGTTAAATTAAAATTTTAATTATAAAATTATAATTTTTTTTAATGTGAAATTACAATCTTACCCCCTCACCCTCACACGCGAACCGTCGTCGGCGCAAACTTCCTGCGCGCCGTCGCCGGCGAGAACTTCCTGCGCGCCGTCTGCGACTAGCGAGGTCGCGCGTTGCGGTGACCGGTGCGCAAGGCGCCGGCGTAGGCGCGAACGCGCGCGCCAACGCCTGCACTGAAGCGCGAACGCGCGCGCAAATTTGAAAGGATATAAAAGGTATTTTCGTAATTTTAACAGTATTTAACGGAAACTGTCACAGAAGGACCACAATGACCTATATAGTAAATTTGTGGGACCTGTTTGACATGTTTTTAAAATTATGGACCTGCGTGGCATGCCGAGTATACCTCAGGGGCCTTAGTGGAATTACCCCTAATTCACTGTCAATAAGATAAGCATTAAGAAAAGTCTGCACAAATAAGCTTCGATGAATACAAGAACATCCTCTAGAATGTACATCGAAAGTTATTGGCTAATGTTTGGTTAGAAATTTGCACAATATTTTCTAGGGATAATTACCTACATGCTGCATAATTTAGTTTTATTTATGCCTTACACATTCATTCTTAATTAATTACGCTATGCATACTCAAAATATTACAAAATCTTACATACACACATTTGAGTTAAAACTTAATCAAAATCTATTTGAAAAAAAATATTCTGTTTAGTAAATCATTAAAATTATATTTTAGCTCTTAATGATACATATTTTTCTCTTCCTCAATACTATACTAAAGCGCTGATTTGTCCTAAAATCAATTCACGTCGCGGATGTCTCTTTCCTTTGCTGCCACCTAAACATTAAAGTTTTAGGATTTTCACTCAAAATATATTTTAATATCCTTAAAATAATATGATGAACGACTCAGATTTTTTATAATCTAACTATAGTTAGGTTATTGAAAAATTATGATTACTCATTATAATAAAAATAAGTTAAAATATGTGTATGTAAGATTTTATAATGTTTTGAGTGTGCATAGCGTAATTAACTAAGAATGGATGGGTAAGACATAAATAAAACTAAATTGTCTGACATGTAGGTAATTATCCCTATTTTCTATCACAACCTCATTGACAACTGCATATCAGATGACATGTGGAGTCGATCGGTAAGTCCAAAATTGTGTAAGGAGGCATAACCCTGTTCAAGCAATAAACTAGAAAAATAAATAACAAATTAGCAATCTTAACTTACACTAGGGCTAAGCTTAACTATTACTGTAAAAATCATACCGAATTAAGAACTGGCCTACTGTCCAGTTCATGATCGAATCATTGAACCTATTAAACTAATAAATAAGTATTTTTTAAAAATTCATTAGAATAATATTGTTCACTAAAATTAGTATTTAATATTTATAATAATAAGTTTATTTATTATATGATATATTGTTATCTATTAAAAAAATTAATTTATTAATATTTAATCTAATTTAATATGTAAACTGGTTTTAACATCGAATTGGATAAGATAACACACCAATTCATTATCGGACTGGTGGTCCAGTCTAAATTTCACGATACTGAGCTTAAGTACTAAAACTTAAGATTTACTCGTATTTTATATGAATCAGACTTACACTTTATTTTCGCATGACTCAAAATTAATTTATTTGAAATAAAATTAATTCAACTCTTAGCTTAATTTTTATATAAAGATATATATTTAAATTTTTCTCAGATATATTTAACATATTTCTAATAATTGAATACATTAAATAATGTATAAGTATACATATAAAATATATAAATTTTAAAAATTTATATTTATATACATTTTATATGAGAAAAATAAGATTAAAAATTAGACTTAATTCAATTCAAAAATCATCATCAAAATTGTATAGAATTTAGTCCAACTCGAACTAAACTCAATTTAAGTCGAAGAAAATCTAACACGACTAATAAAGTGATCAGCCTTAACCTACAATTGACTCAACTGCATCAACTACATAAATTACAGATGGTGGTGATGCAGGTTTTCCGGCATGATCTGAAGGGAGCTGTCGCCGGCGCCGTTTGAAGAAAGTTCGAGGAGGCGGATCTCCTTGTGCTGAAGAAGCAGCAGCATCCTCTCGTTCTCAAGCCGGAGCCTCTCGTTCCGCAGCCTCGTCTTCTCCATCTCCCGCTCCTTGCTGCCGCTGAACCGGAGCCACTTGAACCGCCGACGCTCGAGCTGAAGCCACCGGTGATGGTAGCTCACCTGCCGCTCCTCCTGCTCCGCGGCCTTCATCCTCAGCCACTGGATCTTCTGCTGCGGATCCCCCTGCAGCCCCACAAACTCCTCCCGCAGCTGCTGCGCCGGCGCCGACGTCGACCACGACGGCGACGAAAGCGACAACGACAGCGGGGAAATCGCCGGGGGTGACAGCGGCGCTTTTCGCTTCTGCCGGCTCGCCGGAAACGTCTCCTTCGTTATACAATAAATTAAAATTGTTAATTAAAATATTAATAAAAACTAAAAAAAAAGCTATAGTTCTACAATTCGAACATAAAAAAGAAAAAAAAAATCTTGGCCTCATTTGATTCGAGATAAAAAATTTATCAAATATAAATTTTAATTATAAAAATTAATTTTATTTCACATCTAATACAAATATGAATATTAAAATTTAAAACATTTCACATTTTACATACTTTCTAATATTAAAATAAATTTCTCTCCTATTAAATTTAAAAAATAAATTATTTTTTTTCTTGTTCAGAATAAAACTCGAACCAAACGAGGCTTTAAAGTCCCTATTCATTTTAAAAACATTTTTTCAAACCTTTTAGATAAGTAATGTTTTATTACAGTTTTAAATTATATTCAAATTTTTAATTTCACTGCATAATATCACATAAATTTATAATTTTTAAAATTTAATATTCTAGTTCTTAGATCAGATACATTAATTGGATTTATTTTAATTTTTAGTATTAAAATTTTATAAAATACCAAAATTATCTCTCTCCATTGGTATTTTAAAAGAGACTCGATTGATAAATTATATCTAATTTAGGAACCATATATTAAATTTTTAAATATTTGATTGAGATTTTAATGTTTAAAATAATTTTATATTTAATAATTTTAAATTATATTTAAATTTATATGATTCCCAATCTATTATTATTTAGTCCACATTAAGTATAATTAATAAAAAGATCATCAATCATAAATGTCATGATTTAAAATTTACCCATGTATAAAAAATCTTAAAACTTCATAAATCTACATGCAATTTACCCATTATATTATATAAAATTAATAGCAAAGTCATTCTAATTTAAGCTAATATGTATTCAGGTCTTTCATTTTTAAATAAATCAAAAAAGTCCTTTCATTTAAAATAATATGCAAATCGGCTCTCGAACATTAATAAAAAAATTCGATAAAGAACATTTTTTAATTAATTAATTAATTTAACTAATTTAAAACTAAATTAATATTTTAGATAGCGATAAAATCTAAATTTATCTATCAATTATAAAAAAAAAATCTATTAAGTATTTTAATTAACACTAAAAAATCAATTTACAGTTTACTTTAAATTAAAAAATTTATTTGATTAATTGAAACAAATTTAATTTGATATTAACACTTATATATATTTCAAACAAAATCAAATTCTATATTAGCTCATATCATCATATATCATTGTATTAGATAAATTTTTCTCATAGAATTTGTGTTTGACAAATGGTTTTTTTTTTTCAAAAAATCTGATTAAATTGGAGATTTTAGGCCTAAAATTCCCAAACAAACAGAGCTCACCAGAGATTTAACATCCTTGCGGTCGTCACTGAAGTCGTCGCCGGAGCTGACTTCATCATCGTCATCCCCCTCCTCGCCTTCCTCCTGGTAGTGATTACGCACGGCGCCGCTGGCCTCTTCCTGCACCAGCTCTTCCACGGTGCTGAGCGCCGCCCCGCCGCCGTGGTGGTTGTCCGGTGGAAAGGGGGCCGTGCACGAAGAGGAGGCGGCTGCGGCAGTCGTGCTAACGCCGGCGGCTGAGATGTTGTGGTAGGCGCACATCTCGCGGAAGAAGAGGTGTTTGGAGCAGAGGAGCTTCCGGGCCTCGTCCTTAGCCTTGGTGGGAAGGTGATCCATGGAGTCCAGAATGGCGGGGTTCTCCACCGCCCGGCAGGCAGTGCCCTTCCCCAGGAGCTCCGTCAACCGCTTGTACCGCTTGTTCAGATCGTTGAACTTATCCTCGCACTGCTGCGGCGAGACGAAGAACCCCTTCTCCATCATAGCCCTCGAGACCGACTTCCACTTCCCCTTCCTCTGCTGCATCCCCTCCGCCGCCTTCCTCGCCTTCCCGGAGGCCTCGGCGGTTTCTCCGCAGCCTGCGGCGACCTCTTCGCCGACGCTGTGGACGACCCAGACGAGCAGACGGACCATGTGATCGGTCCACTTCATGCGGTGCCAGGGAGACGGGGACTGGGGCTGAGAGACCCGTTTGGCCGCGTTAGCGGCGCCGGCATCGGGGTATTCTCCCGCGGAGGCGTCCTCTGCGGTTCCCTGAGATTGCTGCTGCTTTCCCCTGCCGCCGCCGGCTGGGTACCCATAAGCGGCTGCGTCGGGCATTTCGATTCCGGCGACTCCTGGGCCAACGGTTCTGGACAGCATTCCTCCGGGGAGGCCGCTTCCTCCTTCCATGGCCGAAGAATTCCTTATGCGAAGCAGAGAATCAGAAGAAGAAGAACAGCGTCGCAAAAATTTTCTCTTTTATTTCTCTTACCACGCCGTTCCGGCGGCACCGGGCGCCAGTTAATATTTTCTGAAATGAATATTATAATTATTTTTCCTTCTCTCTCTCTCTCTCTCTATTCAATTAAGAATTGCTATTTTTGATAATTAAAATCAAATATTTGTTTCACATTCTCTATCAATATATATATATATATATATATATATATATATGCTTCAAATTTTTAAGTTTATTTAAAACGGTCCATCTAACAATTTAAATTTATTATCTAATAATTTTACCTTAATGCTAAGCAATTTATCTTTCTTCTACTTTGATATTTTTTATGATACTTTTTTTCTTCTTCACTTTTATACAATATAAAACTTGATAAGTAGAAGAAAAAAAGAAAACTTTAGAGGAGAAAAAAATTAGAGAGGCATGGAAAAGAAAAGGAGATTGGTTGCAAAAAAACAAAAAAGAAAGAATTACATACATACCTCTTAAATCATCTTGAATTACATATTAAACTCCTTATTTTTTAATTTTACAATTTAACCTCCTAAATCATCCAAAAATAACATATTTAGGTCTTTCTCAAGATTTTCAAGGTATGTTTTTTGCTAATTTATAATTATTTAGATATTTATTACTAATAATATTTATATACAAATATTACAAATATATTTGCAAATACATGTATTCTACTAGTTTTTATTTTTAGATGATTTAGGGGGTTAAGTTGTAAAATTTAAAAATGAGGGGTTTAATATGTAATTCAAGATAATTTAAGGGGTATGCATGTAAATGCCCAAAAAAAATTATTGTTGAAAGACAAAGGTATTTTGAGTTTAGTTTATATAAAAAAAAGACATATATGATATAATTAAATAATTCCAAGGATAATAATTAAAAAATATGAATTAGTGTGAAAGAGAGGCTTAACAATAGACACTCAAAAGAAAATTATTTTTTAATGTAAATTTATGAATTAATTATATTTAGATTCTTGAGCCTGAAGCATAATATCATTTTAACAATTAGATCCCCACTAAAATGTAATAAAATAATTATTTAAAAAAAATTATTAAAATTTTATATGATTTATTTTTTGGGATAATTACCTGCATGCCACATCATTTCACTTTATTTATGCGTTACCCATCCATTCTTAGTTAATTATACTATGCACACTCAAAACATTATAAAATCTTACATACACACACTTAAGTTAAAATTTAGTCAAAATCTATTTGAAAAAATATATATTTTATTAGTAAATCATTAAAATTATATTTTTATTCTTAATAGTTTTTTTTTCTTCCTCGATGTCACACTAAAGCGCTGATCTGTTTCCCTTACCACAATCTAAACATCAAAGTTTTAAGATTTTCACTCAAAATATATTTAAATATCCTTAAAATATTATATAATGAATGGTTCAGATTTTTTGTAACCTAACTATAGTTAGGTTATTGAAAAATTATAATTGCTCATTATAATGAAAATAAGTGAAAGTGTGTGTATGTAAAATTTTATAATATTTTGAGTGCGCATAGCGTAATTAACTAAGAATGGATAAGTAACGTATAAATAAAGCGAAATGATATGACATGTAGGTAATTATCTCTTATTTTTTTACAATTTTTACTCTCTCCTGCCACCCGCAACAAAGCATACAATCGAGAGAGAGAGAGAGAGAGACTGGAATAATAACAATGATTTTAAAAAATTTAATTAATATATTATGTGTTACTTTAAATATGAGATTAGAAATATAACATTTATGTGATATTATATTTTAAATTCAAAGATTTTAATGTGATTTATCTTAAATTTATTAGTATGAATTTAATTTTTTTAAAAGATAAATAAATAAGAAAATAATGAGCCGAAAATAAACCAGAGCCCATGGGCTAGCACTGTGGGTGCCGCGGTTTGACGGCGGTGAAAGCGGAAGGCGGTTTTGTCGTGCATCCACGTGCCGTTGGAAGCTGCCCGTGGTTTTCTAAATTTCAACGCTTGGATTTTATTTATGGATTCATTGGATCCAAAAAAAAAAAAATCACCAGAATTAAATCTTAAGTTATTTTATTAAAATAAAAATAATTTATATCCTGTCACAATAGTCCTGTTTGATTGACCGCTTCACGCAGTTTCAAGCAGAACAAAAACAATTTAATAAAATTAATTAGCCAAATAATTCTGATTCATCCCATAAATTTAAATCCATTTTAGAAGCATGAAACGACTTCAAGACCATCGAAAAGGTGGTTTCAGACTCGCGATCGGTTCTAGATTTTTAGAAAAATATATTTGGGGATAAATTTAGTATTTTTCTTAAAGCTAAAATTAAGGGATAATTAAATCTGATAAATTCAAAATTTAAAGAATAATAATAAATCATCTTTTGACTCATAACCACATCCCTTAAATATCTCAAATTTTGATATATATATATATATTCTCGTGAGAATTTTAAATTAATAATATTCAAATAAATTATAAAATTTTGAATAAATATTTTTTATTTACTTTTATTATAAAATTTATGTGTTTTTTTTATTATTTTTAAGATTTTATTGTGAGATGAAGTGGTTTCTAAATTAATATTTATTCAAACAAAAATAAATTAAAGTAGATTTAAAACTAGTTTCAAGCCATTTTTCATCCAAACAAAATTTAAGTTTGAAACTGCTTCATTTATCTGAAACCGCTTCAAACTTTGAATCAAATTCTATTTATTTTGAATTTAAATCCGCTGCCAAACAAGCCCAATGGGTTCCCAGGTTTAAGCTAGACAATCACTAGATTTTTTACTCGAATGAAAATTAATTCGAATACTTTTGAATCGAATTACAAAAGAATTTTGAATCAATATGGGGGAAATAATCAGTCATATTACACGTAAAATTATTCTTTTGTTAACTTGAAAGTTTACTATATTTGGCACATGAAAGGTAAACTAATCTGCATACATAGATCTACAAAATTGAAAATATTTTATAGTGATCTTTAAATTTGTTGTTATTGCTCGCTCGAGCACTTACATCACATTTTAGTTTAAAAAAATGAAAAAACGATTAAAATACTATGATTCTCTCTCTATCTTTCACGGGTTTATTGCAATGATCGCCGCTTCTCACTGGTATTCAAAACTCTCATTCAAACAATGACATATAAGTTGCCTCCACCTACAACAAAGCAGACAATCGAGAAAAAAAAGGGAAGTTTTGAGGCAATAATAAGTTACAAGTTGCGATGATTGCAGGCTTCACCTAGTAATAAACTTCAAATTGTGATGACTGCTGGCACCACTTAGGAGAAGTTACTCGACCATCATATTGATGTCAGACTCCAAAAAAGAGCCGTGAGATGAGTTTTATAAACTTTTGTGTTCAGGTGCGAACTAATGAAAATATCTCTAATAATTTGTCAGAATAATAGACGACCACAAGCCAACAGTGGTGAGCATAGCTAAAAGGATAGCGATGTTGACCACAAGCTAGCGGTGGCTAGTCGAGTATAGCGAAGAGAATGAAAGAGAAAAATTGAGAAGAGAGAAGGTAGATTTTTTTATTTTAAAAATAATAAGTAATAGTAACTAATGGTGATGCCTGACAAAAATCATAAAAAAAAAGATTATTATAAAATAAAGTTTTGGCGGAAAATTATTTTTATGAATAATTTTTTAACGACTAAGAATGATTCCCTTTCAACTCTGTGGCACCCCAGATGTAATTTATTTATTTTTTTCAAATAATTTATTGCATAAGCATATGCCTTGGCGGTAGGGCTGTTATCGAGCCGACTTCGAGCCGAGCCATACTCGGCTCGAGATCGGCTCGCTCGAAATTTTTACGGCTCAAAATCGACTCGTTAGTCGAATAGTTTCGATACCCTGGCTCGAAATCGGCTCGAAAAAAATACCGAGCCATAATTTTGGCTCGTTAGTCGGCTCGTTTAAATCGACTCGATTTCGATTCGATCCAAAATCAATTCGATTTTCGATCGATTTTCGATCTTCGATCCATATTAACAGCCTTACTTGGCGGTTGAGTTGAATATTATAAATAAGAGTGTTTATTTGTAAATTTAAATTTAAAAAATTAAAATTAAATTTGAATATATTTTTTTTTATTAAAAATTATAAATGATATGAAATAAAGTTAGTTACTATGTTAGGATATGTGAGGGATGTGATATAAAGTTAGTTATTATGTTAAAAAATGTGAGGAATGTGATATAAGTTAGTTATTATTTTAGTAATGTATATAGTATATAAAATAAAGTTAATTTTTAATATTAAATTTTACGTGTGATGTGTTATGCCTGATTAAAATTAAGTCAGGTTAGTTTTCAACGGCCAAACAAACGAGGTCTAAGTGATTATTGGTCTAATTCTCATGATCCTCAATGTTCGAACTAAATTTTCTCTAAAAATATTAATTCAAGTTAACTAAAATTTATTTCGACTAGACTCCTGTTGAATCATTTCGAGTAGGAGTTAAAAGAGTTGACTTTGACTTCCTTGAACTCAACAATATTACTAACCTTGCTACCACATAGCACTCAAAATCGGTGTAGTAGGACGAAAGAAGAGGTCTTATATTTGAATCTCATGATCACCGCCTTTTCAATTAGGACTTTTTTGTAAGCACTGGCTTTGAGGACTCAAAATCTAACTATAGTATTTCGAGTTGAGGTTGAGTTGACTCAAATATTCTCGAAAAACATTGCTTTCCTACTCTCATGTGTGTGTGTATATATATATTACGTAAAATCGATATAGTAAAACTAAAAGACCAAGAGTCCGGTTCACATGGTCTTTAGTATTTCAATTAAAACTTAAAAACATTGGTTACGAGTTTATTGAAAATAAAACTTAGGTCAGCTTGAAACAAACTTATTTTGAGTTCAATTTGCTCGCGCATGAGACAAGATAGAGTCCTTCAGCTCAAGTCGGCTCAAATTCACAAATTCACTTGAAATGTACATCATTTCTTCCCTTACTATCATATGTCAGCTCGAAATTAAATTAGTAGATAAAAGGATAGGCCATAGTTTCATTCTCTTGACGCAGACTTTTAAATTTTTATTATTTTTTAAAATTATTGATTTTAAGTTAAGCCAGAATTTTTCTAGTTGACTAAACTTGAACGTAAAGTTATTGCCTACACTACTATGATATGCCATATAAAATAGATTTACTATGTTAAAATATCTGTGCATAAGTAAAACTAAATATTATTATTATGTAATATGATCACAATGGCCTTAAACGTATGGATATGTATAAATATTTGTATTTAAACTTCTAAAATGTACCGATAATAGACATTCACATAGGCATAAGTGATCGAGAGAAAATATCACAAAGATGAAGGGATAATTCAACATATCTAATACACATATATGCCATTTAAATATTATATGTAAATTTCATTTTTCGTAAAAATATCAATTTTCATGATAATTATTAAATTTAAAAATTAAATAATTTAATTAAGCTCAATAAAGATAAAAAAAAATTATTTAAAATGAATAAAGTTTTTTATAGATGAAATAAATAAATTCAAATACCGATTTACCACAACTGTGACCTTGACTGAGAGTTGTTTTTGGAAAAAATAAAAATAAAAATATTTTATTTTATAGATTTAATGAGATAAAAAATTTATTTTACTATTAAGAAATTTAGAATGTAAAATAAAAAAAATTTTAATATTAAAATTTTTATTGAATGTGAAATAAAATTAATTTTTAAAATAAAAATTTATATTAAATGTAAAATAAATTTAAAATATTAATAAAATAAAATTTTACGTGCTTAAAACAAATAAGGCCTATATGACTTCTTTCATTTTATAGGTCATAATGATGCAGAGAAAGAAAACGGAGAAAAAATAAATATAAGAGAAAAAGAGGGAAGTCAATACTTAATAAAAGTGCCCATGTTTAACTTCCTACCAAAAAAATTAATTTTATAAATAAATTTTAATTTTTTTGGTAGGAAGTTAAATATGGGCACTTTTATTAAACTATCAATATTCTTACACAAAATCTAAAAGGGCAAATTACACTAAGGTCTCTAAATTTAACGCTTAATATCACGCAGGTCCACGTTTTTTAAATTTAACATTAGGGTCCTTGAGTTTTAATAAATTATAAAATGAGTCCATTTTCTATTTTTTATTATTAATATTTTTTAAAATTATCATTTTACCCCCTACCCCTCTCTCTCTCTCCTCTCGATCCGGCAGCCGCGCAACCGCAGGCTGCCGAGCGGCCCGCACACGTGCGCAGGATCGGGAGGAGAGAGAGAGGGGCAGGGGACTTCTGGCTGCCAGAAGTCGCCCGCCGCGCCAGACTTCTGTATTAATAGAAGTCACTCGTCGCGCGGGTAACTTCAAAATTTTATAAATCCCCCTCCCCTTTTCTCCACACCTCATTCTCTCATAATTTCTAGAGAATAGCAAGATAAGTTCTATAGCAAGAAATCAAGAGCAACATTTTAAGGCAAGTTCTAAATTTTTTTAATATTTTGAAAGAATTTATTTTAACTATTAAATAATTAAATAAACATTATTAATCGTTGTAGATCAAATGACAAACTCATCTATTTACGTTATCATTCATTTTGGTGGTAACTTAACATTTATGGATGATGGATGATAGATCTCCAAATCATTTGTAATCCTCAAGCATCGTAAGCCACTGAAGGTGAACCTCACAGCCCGAGGTATCTGGTACTAAGAAACATCCCAACACATATAAAATATATGCACGAACATGACGTGTCAGCTCCAGAGGTGTAAGTCCATCATATGTAGGCTTGCAGTACTGCCACAATAAGAAACGCAAAGGCATACATGAATTAACTGTGTTCTGCCCCATGTGAAAAGTAGAACTCGGTCTCCTCTGTGGGGTTCGTGTACACGAACCCAGGAATAGGATGCTGTCCTAACATCTCATCGCAGCAGTCAATCCAACTATCCCATCTATATATCCCTTCCCCACATGTATACGACCTATCAACGGATCATCGTCGATCCGAACACCTAAAATGACAGCAACATCTTTAAGTGTAACTGACATCTCTCCAACATGTAGTGAAATGTGTTGGTCTCTGGAGACTAACGCTCAACTAGTGCAGTAATTAAACAGTGATCTATTCTAATATAATTCAGATTTCTGATATTGTCTACACCAGCAACGTCTAACTCATCTATAAATCTAGGGCATGTGACGGGCCAATCTCGTAGCATAATGAGGTGGCTAGCAAGCTGTAGCTCTCGAGACTGCTCCGGATACGCAACACGATGCCTTCCGCGTAAGTGCTCCAATGATGGGTAAACAGCTGGAGGAGATCATCTCCTGCCGCACCCCTACCGCCGCGTTCTCGTTCTCGTGCTATATCGACTGTATATGAAGAAGAAATAACTTCAGTAATAAGTTATAATTTGTAATATTATAGGCATGGATAAATTTAATCAACCTAACACATGAGTCAATAACGTATTTAATTACCTCACATTTTCAAAATTTCGACATGTGAATTGGTTATGTCCAACTACATGACATACGTTGCAAGTGTAGTTGGACAAATGCTGCAAGTTCTGCTTGGATCACCCTTCGCTCATCCATTGTGTTTCTTATCCGACGTGTATGTGGACGCCTAGGCCTTCTTACACGCAACAATGGATTGAGCTCAATAATTCCACGAGCCTCATCAAATGCGACTCAATATCGCATATCAGGAATAACATGAAACTCACCAAAGTATGTATTCTTATAGCTTTGTATGTTATAGTAGTGTGATACTACTGGATTGTAGTCAACGCATACCAATCCAAGAGCATGAATAATATGAGAACATAGCAGGTGATAAATAAGAGTACGTAAGCATGTACAGTAACAGGTACCATCAGAGTAGTAGGTCACTACTTGTTTTCTAAAAATATAATCATTAGCTTCTCATTCATTGTAATTTATCCTAATGAGAAATGCACAAGACTCAGCTTCTTCTGCATGCTTTTAAAACGTTACGCGGACCCTAGGTACGCAGGGCGAGATTGCTTTAGACTCCCAACCAATAGCGTTTCCCTCTCACTTCAAAAACAAATCAATAGTGTGATAATATGTTGCACACACAAGTGCCTGAATGGGCAGGCCACAGGCACGCTTCAGAACAACATTGAAGCATTCAGATACATTTATAGTCATAGTACCGTATCTGAAACCTCCATCATGAACAAATGTCCATTTCTCAAATCCTCTATCTTCCAGCCACCTGTGAGCATCCGAATGAACAGCAGCAATATCTTGTATATGCTGAACAAACTATCCCAAAGATCAGTAGTACCCACAGCATACATCTTATCTCACATAGACTTAACTGACTGAATACCCAGAGTCCGTAAAACCTTCTTCTTGGGTTTGTTTGGTTCAAGGATAAATTTGGGTAAGGAAAAAGAAGATATTTTATTTTATGGAGTTGATTGGAAAAAAATTTAATTTAATATTTGGAGGTGTGTAGGATGTGAAATAAAATTAATTTAATATTAAAATTTGTGTTGGATGTGAAATAAAGTTATTAAAATTTATAATAAATTAAAAATATTATTATTATATTTTTTTGCCCAATTTTGGGCATTTGCCAAACAAGGCTAAAATTTTCTCGCAAGTGACGTAGACACTGTCGATGGGAAGCATGAGGTAAAACAGATGGTACGCCGCGCAATAAACTAGAATGTTTATCGCTAATAATACACAGATAATGTCGTGTACGGACTGTCTCAATTAAATCGTGTATTTTGGTTAGAAATCAATCCCAAGAGTCATTATTATCCGACTCAACCACACTAAATATTAATGAAAAAACTTTATTGTTAGCGTCTATGCCTACAGTAATTAATAGAGTGCCACGATATTTGCCTAGAATAAATGTCTCATTTATACTCAACACTGGCCGACAGAATTTTCAGCCTTCAATAGATGAACCGAAACTCCAAAACAAACGTTCAAACCTATTTGCTTGGGATTTCTGTATGTCTCAAACAGTTCCAGGCATCACTATTGTTAGACACTCATAGTATCGGTATAAATTTTTATATTATTCTTCCTAACCACCAGATATAGCTTTGATGGCTTTTTCTTCGAGCATCTCATGCCTTCATGTAATTGATTTTAATGTTATATTTAGCATTTACCCATGACATGATGTCGCTGGGACGCATATCAATTTGAGCTCGCATAGCAGGTTCTACTAAATGAGCAATAAATTTAGATGTATATTGACGATGGTCCTCGTCTGGTGTCGGGTTAGAACAGTTATGCGGCTCACCAAGAGTAAATATTTTTCATGCACCATTGTATCTCTTGGCGAAGATTGCATGTAAACGTCATTTGCATGGAGTAGGCTTATCCGCAGCATGTGCACAAATTAATATTATTTTTTATTTATTTGATACTATTTTCTTATTTTGCACATGATTTCGAATAGCCCACTCACTCACTGAACATTGCAGCTCCCATTTCGAATGAAATGCAGTGTTTACATAGAGATGATGTAGCTCCCAAAAGTTTAAATGCCTATCTAGGCCACCAAAGTAGGCGTCCTCATCGATCTCTGCATCCCACTCTTGCACATTCGCATCAAATTGAACATATGAATTATTTGATTCAGATTGCTACACCTATGTTGAATCTACTGCAATAAAATTACGCAGAAGAGTGTCAACATCCCTCTCTCTTTAAACGTACTCGTCTTCATTAAGTTCATCGTCCAGAGTCCGATTCTCTTTCAGATTGAATTAGACTACCAGTGTACGTTGACTAGTAGTCATCGTCTTCTTCGTTACCGGCATCACCTTGCACGTTATAACTTGTGGATGAACCACAAGTATCGTAAATATTACGATCACAACTGCACAATAATTTGAATAAGATCATATAATAAAATATACATAACAATATATCTACAAAGTACATTTATTTAGGAAAAACTTACGGTATGTTTAGATATGTTAGATATGATGGTTCTTCTGATTCCGATAGAAGGTGTAGTTTCAAAGTCCTTGCGTAATTGAGATGAGAGCACTTTCTTGAGTATGCCCAAAAAATATTTCTTGCTCATTGACATGAGATGAAGAACCAATAAGCGGTACTGCTTCGATGTAGAGTGTTAGAGACGATTGAAATGCGCGCTCCAACATAATCTCACATTCATCATCTTCGATATATCATGGTATATACCTTATTTCTTCTGAGTATTTGCATAATATTTTCACGTCGTGGTTGTTCAAATCGAGACGCATGGCTCAACATATTTTATTTTTCAGATCAACCAATGTGTCACCAAGTTTAAACTTTAGAACCTTTAGCGTGGCCACCGACATAATCAGGAGATCCATCATCCGTAAATATTAAATTACCACCAAAATGAATGGTAACGTAAACAGATGAGTTTGCCCCATTGATCTACAATACAGTAACTTTGAACGCAATTTAATATGAAAACAACAGCGCCGAATAATATTTATTTAATTATTTAATAATTAAATTAAATTTATTTAAAATATTAAAAAAAATTTGAACGTACCTTAAAATATTACTATTAATTTCTTACTGCAGAACTTCTCTTGTTATTCTCTAAAAATTCTGAGAGAATAGGTGTGTGGAGAAAAGGAGAGGGGGGATTTATAAAATTTTTTAAACAGAAGTCGCCCGCACTGTTAATACAGAAATCTGGCGTGGCGAGCCCGCTGCGCCAGACTTCTATTAATACAGAAGTCGCCCGGCGCGCGGGCAACTTCTGCTCTAATGGCACCACTAACAACGCCGTCTGAAACATGCTCCATTTATTAAATTTTGTTAATTATACTTAAATTATTAATTAGTTAATTAATCATGCTTAATTTTAAAAAATCATCAACCATTTATCCAACTCATAACTAATATGAAGACTAATGTTATGAAACATTAACAGCATTATAATGAAGGTAAATTGATCAGAAAGCATATGTATGATAGCTATCAAAACATGAAGATTTAACTTACAAACCTGACAGATCTAACTGGCAGCAGTAGGTTTTGCCATAGCAATGGCCCTCTTGATGGCTTCTGCGTATGTTTTGTGCTGGTAAGTTAATGTAGCATCCAACAGATCATTCAGAGATGTCGTTGGGCTCCAACCTGAATTCAATGCTGATATCATTATTGGAATTCCAAAACCCACCTAAACTTTGAACTGATAATTTAGAATTGAACGCTATCTTAATATTATGTCATATTATTTAAATACTAAATCATCTTTTGAAAAAATTATTAACACTTCATCAAACCAAACAATTATTTTCTCTATATAATATAATAAAATAGCAAAATAACATTAAACCAAATGCCTTCTAGACTCTAGAGTTATTTTTGAGTAACGCTTGAAATGTGATCATAAGCTACTTGATATCATTTTTTTATATAACATTACTTTTTAAAACATCAGGAGTCATCGATTCACTATTTGCTGATGAGCCTACATGCTAGCCAGCTTGAGGTTCAAGATCAAACCCCCTCCCAAGAATGCAGTACTTTCATTCACTAATGTTCAAGTATGCTCGAGTTAGCTAGATTCTGAAATCATCAACAAAAATTTCAAGAAAAACTGACTTGGCTCGTAATGCAGTTTGAGCCAATGTTGAGCTATATTCGACTCAAAACTTTCAATTATCAGAGCTATGCTCACTTGGTCAAAATCTGCTTGAAATCATCCTTAATTCAGATGTAGATTTGTGAAGCTATCTCCATCCATAGACAGACACCTAAGCAGATAAAACATGATCAATGCTATGTAAATGCGTACCGAGTTGTCTGCTTATTATAGTCATATCGGGAATCCGTTTATCGCTGTCATCATATCCTTCACCATAAAACTCTTTTGAGCTGACATCGATTGTTGGCACCTCAAGTGGCGGCTCTCCAGACACCTTTGAATACACCTGCAACATGCATTTCGAGAAAAAATCAGTTCACGAATAATACAACTACAGCATGGAATTCAGATGGTAACTTAATTGAACGAAACTATCCCGATAAACACATATATTCCCACTGATCACAATGTACCTTTGTCATAATTTCGGCGAGTTGCTTAACCGTGACTTCATTGTTAGGATTTCCCACATTAAAGATTTGCCCGTTAGCTCGAGCAGGATTTTCCTGTAGGACAGAATCGCTTATCTTGCACCATTAACAAAAACTAGAAAAAAAAAGGCAAAATGAATACTGCTTGTAACAGGATAGGTTTGTGATGGGTTTACCAAACTTCAACCCTAATACCTGCCTCATAACTACATACCTATCTCATAATCTGTTTGAAGAAAACGTCTGGCCATCTAATTATACAAGACCCAATCCAACCCTAATTGCCCCAAAATATCTGAAGAAGACACGTACAACTAAAACAGTTGTCTTCCCAGCTCCGCCCAATTAGTCATACATGGGACAGATTTGACCCATCACATCTAACCCAAGCTGCGCCATGATATCCTAAGAATACACATACAACTAAAAAGTAAAACACTTTAAATCAACTTATATACGACATGAGTATGTGAACGGCACAAGTGTTCTGAAATCATAGTTGATGCGGAATGATGGCAAAAGAGGGAAAGCTAGGGTTTGGACGAATAAGGAAGGTGAAAGTAGGAAGAACACGGAAATTTAGAAACAAAGGATAATTGAAATTTCAAGAATTCTCACCTAAAGTTCCTTACTCTTCCCTTTTAGGATATTGACCCTTAAAAAATCTCTAACTCATTCCAAGGTAAATTGCACACAAAATAAATTTCATTAATCAAAGCCTTTACAAACGTTCGAGTACAAGCCCTATATATAGGACCAATCCCATTCTAAAATAAACATAAGCTTGTGGGGCTAAACAAACCTACAATTTAAAATAAAAATAAATAAATAAAAAGATTTGACTCTTTCAAATTCTAATAAAATAAAATAAACCGGAAATAATTTGTATCATCCACTGATCTAGACAGTTGATCGTCGAGATATCCCTATCAATATGATGTCGTAAATATTTCATTTGATAAAATAAAAAGAATATGAAGAATCAATACACATAAATGATGATTTGAAATTTTAAAATTAAATTTAAAACTCTTAATTTCATAGCACACAAATTTATACATGATATCACGTTTAAAGTGATAGTTTGAAAGGTATTGGTAAGAAAAACCCATAACTGTCTCACCGGGTAATTTTCACATTCAAATCCCTAACCTAGACTGCAACATGAAATAAGTCAAATTGGTTAACGGGATTCGGATACAAATTATTATCCTTAAATATGGTTCAATAACATTGCCAAAAAAAAAAGAAAGCTCTATAATAGATAACATACAATCATTAGAAGAACTGCCTCGATGGCATCTTTGATGTACACAAAGGTTCGTTGAGATTGCCCACCATCAACAAGCTTTAATGGTTCACGACGAAGAAGATTCTGCAACCAAAAGCAAGTGTTGCTGTGTATCTAATAGAATAGCTACAGAGCATTCCAATGCTTTTATACAGATATATTCAAGTTGGAGAATCACATTACTAAAGCAAGCCAAAACTCTAGGTACACCCAAACTAGGACCATCAACTCCAGGAATAAAGTCCATCCTGGGACCAATCCAATTGAAAGGTCTCACTATTGTAAACTCAAGTCCATTTTCAGCTCCTTCAGCTGCCATACGTTCAGAAAAAGGAAGCAAAATGTAAGCAGACAGAACAAGTGCATGCTATAATGTTCAGAGTGTTCCGAGTGGATCAAACCATATATTAATCTTTCAATAAGTTGCTTTGCACACGCATAGGACCATCTCTGTTTCTCAATGGCACCGACGATACAAGGTGAGGCATCTTCTTTGAGGACATAGAATTCTGGTTCCTATTTAATCATGAGATACTAAAATCAGAAGGTGACCAAATAATTCAAGGAAATGACCTTCATACAGAATAAAATTGTTCGACAGATTAAATAACCATTCACATGCATAATTCAAGTAAAAGGATCAAAGGAAGCACATTACAGAAAACAAGTTAACAAGTTAGATGACTAACTCACATATAGATCATTAAGCACATAAAAACATGGAGAAAATGTGACTAATGGGGCATCTGGTTCAATGCAATCTAGATATTAATGACAATTAAATGTCAATATTATCTAGATATCTATCTTGTCTATATGTCATCATTTGTCAAGTTCAATATCATTACATTAAAGGATGACAGTACCCCAAGCTTCACTAACTATTTTTACCTTAGAAAATCAATCCCTCCTCCTCTTTCTCCATTACCATTAGGATACCTAAATTTGGCAACATCTAGATATCATTTTAGAGTGTTAAATTTTTGAAAAATTTATATATATCACCCCTAAAGTTAAGCTTTTTATTCATTTCACCCCCAAAGTTAGATATTTATACCTGTCATCCTATATTTTGAATGTATAATTACAAGTATCACCCTCTTATAATGATGAATGATTGAATTTTCATCTCCTTTAGCAAGATGAATGGCTAGATCTCCTTCAATTTGATAGAGAGAGTGATGTTTGTAATTATGCATTCAAAATATGGGATTACAAGTGTAAATATCCAACTTTGGGGGTAGAATGAGTAAAAACTTAACTTTAAGGGTGACATTCGTAAATCTCCCTAAATTTTTTTATTTTTTAATAATATTACCTAAACATGCCAACAAATTGGACAATTAAATTGTCCAAATAACATAACATTACAGTAAAATTGAACCAAGTGCCCACTTAACCTTGACTTCAAAGAAGGAAGAGGAAGGAGGACGAGGAAGGGGAATAGTAGAAATATCTCATTGAACAAGCTATTTCTCCATAACAATTACCATAACCCTCCAGTCACTATTAAAATGATGCAAACAGAAATTACTGCTAGGAATAATTTCATGCATACCTTCCTTTGAAATATGAGAAGTGAAGAATGAAGCTATTTAACTAGCTCATCCCATGGAAGTTAGGAGAATTTGTGACATACCATTTATATCATAAATGCTTTGCTTGTGAAACAAGTAAACATAATCTAGTAAGTTGAATGGTAACTCCTCAAACAAGTAAAGTAAATATTCATTTCTAGATTCCCATGTTATGGAGGTAAAGCTAAAGATCATATTGAAACTTAAAATAGCATTTGTGAAATAAAATGTCCCAGATGCTATGCACATTTTCAAGATTCGGATAAAAATAATTCACAGGATGCCATGGTTTAGTCTACAAAAAGCTATCTGTATGATATGGAAGTTATGAAAGAACTAATCAAATATTGTTGGATCAAGTGAAGACATCTTCAATAAATTACTTGAGGTTTCTCAAACTGTAGCTTCAAGAACATGGAGGCTAATCTTGCATATACAGACAAACAATTACATTACCAGTAGATTAGTATCAGCACAGAAGGCATTAGAAATCAGACAGTTCAAGCACAAAGTAAGAACTAGATCACTAAAAAAGCAACACCAGCATTATATGAGTCAACAGAGCCAGGCATCAATCGTTGATATCTAAGCAGAAGAAAGAAAAGCACGTAAGTACTAAGAAATAAGAATTGTTAATGCTTGTTTTGGTAACACAAGCCTATTTCTTTAGCGCAATTATGTAAATACTTAGTCCATACAAGGATGGAATAGAATTTTAAACGTCTTTTATGCTTGTTATGGGTTGCAATAAATTTATAAAATACACTTGTCTAACCTTATCTGCTACAACATCATCGTAGAATTCTCATCCTTTATGCTGATTTATGCTGATAAAAAAGGTTAAAAAGATGTGAGCAAAACAATAAGGCACCTTACGAAGGGATGATCCTTGGGGAGGAAGCTTCCAATCGTCTTACCATACACTTCACAGGTTGAGAAGTGAATCAAACGTTTGCCATTCTCAGAGCAATATCTGACCTACATCATCAGCAACACTCAAGACCTTCAACCTCAGTTTCAAATTGCCGTAAAAAACAAAAAAGAAGGCGACAACAGAAGCACAGAGTAAGAAAAAGAATTAAGATTCATAACTTGGGCAGTACAAAGTTAGATGGAACGTTAAAACTTACAACTGGAAGAGCATCAATGAAATTGCTATAAATGGTATCTAGCGGACGTGTGTTGTAATCCGCAGGTGTGCAAATAGCAGCCAGATTGATTGTCTGGAGATGGTAAACATAAATCAAACAAGTATCAAAACCACGAGCGATATGCAGATCCAGAAAGGACAATGCCTCAAGCAGAACGCAACAAAAAGCAGGGGAAGGAAGATCAACTGCGTACAACATCGAAAGGGGGAGATGGCGTTGCGTAGCGATGATGCCTACCAGATCGGACATCTTGATGAGGCCTTCGAGCCGGGAATCGTTCTTGATATTAAGGCGGTAGAATTGGATCCGTCCGGCCCAGGGTTGGGACTGCTCACCCGCGTGTTGCTCGAGCAAGTGCTTGATCTTGTCGTTGTATACGTCGACGGCCAGAACAGTGTGCGGCGTTTCCGTCATCAGCTTCTCGCAAAGGTGGGAGCCAATGAAGCCTCCGGCGCCGATCATACAGATAGTCAATGCCTGGATTGGGTTTCCGTCGAGATCTAATCTCGTTGCCATCCCGTTCTTTGTTGCTCCTCCCGATTCCTGCTCTTCCTCGTTCGTTTAGCGTGCAGGCTGTTCCCGCTTGGCCAAGATCAACGACACCGACTTCACCGGAGGCTTGCCTGGAATCACAGATGGATGAAGAGGAAGAGGAAGGAATGCCGAACCCTATCCTCTCCGCCTTTCGTTGCAGATCGATCCCGAGCTTTCGTTGGCCAGAGCAAGGTTGCAGGATTGGAAGCGGAGCGCCTTATCACAGATTCATACTGTCGGTGACGTTAGGATACATGAAGATAAATTGCATTTTGGTTCTCAAATTTAGGATATAATATCACATAGATTATGATATTGAATTTTTAACATTTAAGTACTAGACTTTTGATATAATTATTAACTGAATTTTTTTCAACTTTTTAATATTTTTTAAAATTATAAGTTTAATATTTTCTCTCTCTCCCCTCCTTCGTGGACAAGCACAGCGAGGTGGGAGACCGCTTGTCAACATCGGCCCCCTCCTCTCTCTCCGTGCCTCTCCCTCGCAGATAGGAAATAGAAAGAGAGGAGAGGGCGGCTCCCTTGCTTGCAGGAGACAAAAAGAGCGATGGAAAACTACCCGTCAACGTCCGATCCCCTCCTCTCTTTCTCTTTCTGTATGTCTCCTTGCGCCTTCCCGTTTCAGAGAAATATTCAAATTATACCGTTCATAAAAATCAAAGCAGATAATATCTCTATATTTGAATCATGCGATATTATAATATAGTATTAGAGCTGACTTTCTATAGTTCGAGGATGAACTAGAATGAAGTTGGTAGACCTGTGTCACCCATAACCAAAGAGAGCGAAGAGTGATCGTCAAGTGATATTCCAAAAGAAGAAAATCATTAGAGTAAAATATGGCTCCAGGTAAGCTTTTAAGCTAATAAATAATGATAAGAGGAGAAAAAGAATAGGAGAGAGAAAAGAGAGATAAAAACTATGTTTAAAAAATTTATAATAAAAAACAAAAAAATAAACCTATTTGATAGACTTGCATATTAAAAATTTAAAATCATAAAATTGCATGATATTATCTGAATATAATTTACTCAAATATAAAATATAAATATAATATGATATAAGATAAGTTACATATAAATATATGAGATCTTAAAACTTTTACACATCAATTCACAAATTTTAGATCACAACACTTACATTCTAATATATCAAGACTTTTGCAAATTAGTTCACAAATTTTAAATCATAATTTAAATTCACAAAATTAGTAATATATTACCATTTAATTTCTTTAGATCTTAACAATTTGTATACTTAAACTAAACTAAATATAACATTATATGTGCAGCATAAACATAATTACATAATAAATTTATTATTTTACATATTAAATGCTCATATTTAATAATTTATATTATGCAAATTTTAAATATATTATACACACCATAAATTATTAAAATATGACACAGAACACAAAACACACCACAATTATAATATAAAAATAAATTTTATATAATCTCTAATGCGTAAAATATAATTTATTAAATATATAAAATGATAAATTTACTAAAATATCTATTAAATATCTTAGGCAGACGGTTTGATATTTCAAGGATTTTACTTTCAAGACTAATTTAATCCGATCCACAAATAAAGAATTACAAATAAACAAACAAACAACAACAACCAAGCCTTAATCCCACTAAGTAGGGTCAGCTACATGAATCCTTTGTTTTCATTGCGTCCTATCAGTTACCAAATTCTTATCTAAGTCTAAGTAACTAAGATCAAGCGCCGTTGCCGGGTCCCAAGTCTCGGATGAGAAACACGGAGGGTTGCATTAGGCAGTCGACAGCCAGCGTAAAACTTATCGTATTAATTGTGACAAATAAACAAACAAACAAACAAACAATTTTAATTTTATCAGACAAAAAGCAGAAGATTCTCTATTAAAAATCGAATGTGTATTAACTTATTACGATGATCGGTTGGAAATAATACACACAGAGGAAGCCTATGACTGGAATAATTGGGATCTGTGTGTAAACTGCGCTTTTCTAGGTGCTTAGATGCAATTATGATATATATATATATATATATATATGAAACTAAGAAAACCTTTGGTTTTCTCTATTTATCAGTGAGAGCAATGAGCTGCTCCACAACGCTGGGATCTGCAAGAGTGCTTGTATCTCCAAGCTCGTCCAGCTGCCTGGCGGCTATCTTCCTTAATATTCTTCTCATTATCTTCCCGCTCCTCGTTTTGGGGAGTCCAGGGGCCCAGTGAATTTTGTCTGGGGCAGCAAATGCGCCAATCTGACGATGAAAAAAATATCGATGAATCATTCGAGACTGCAGATATCAATCATCCATCAAACCAGCAAGCGAAAGCATGAAGGAACTTGAATGAAATTTAAAGTTTGATATGACAGCTAAAAAAATCAAACTCAGATGAAAAAATATCGATGAATCATTCGAGACTGCAGATATCAATCATCCATCAAATCAGCAAGCGAAAGCATGAAGGAACTTGAATGACATTTAAAGGTTGATATGACAGCTAAAAAAATCAAACTCAGGTGAAAAAATATCGATGAATCATTCGAGACTGCAGATATCAATCATCCATCAAATCAGCAAGCGAAAGCATGAAGGAACTTTGAATAAAATTTAAAGTTTGATATGACAGCTAAAAAAATCAAACTCAGATGAAATGGGAGTGCGAGGAAGCATCTAATCAATGATGTGAAAAAAAAAAAAACAAAAAAAAATGCAGCTACAGTAGTTGGGTTTTGGTGAGATGGGCAGATTATACAAATTTATGTGATTCAATGAGCTTTCTCTCACGAAGCCATTCCAAGATGCCAACTTACAGCCAGACAACATGACAAGCTCAAACAGCTATAATTTCTTTCTGCATCCCCAGCCAACCCAACCCGACGTGAAGTTAGATCCGCGAGATTGTAGACCGAATCTCAAGTAGGAAATAGACTTCGCAATACAACAAATGTTAGGATAATGCCTCCTAGAGCAGACCTCACAAGAATCTAGAATTTGGGATCTTATAAAATGTGCAATTACTATGTCATTGCAGGTGCCGGCCAATGCGACCGGTTGATTGATGATTGTTGAACATTCACATACCCTATGTGAACCACTTCATCAAGGATAAAAAGGAAATCATTACATTAGGGTTTTGCTCTAGTAAAGCTACATGTTGCTTAGTTTTAAAAAAAAAAATTCCAGGCGGTTTTTTTTTTTTTCTTTTTCCAGAGGCAGGTGATGTACAATTTGGCCAAAGAAACTCCTTTTTAACCTATATTATTGGAAACATTGGTAATATGTAAGTATCACTGAACTCTTGGGTGTGGAGGCTATATTATTTGACCAAGTGGCAGAAATCATTGTTAATGAAGGGTAGGATAAGCAAGATCAGATAGTAGTTTGAACCCGCATTGGAGCGTAGAATAAACTCCATCTGCAGAGCTAGACGCATTGGCATACACCGTAGTTTGGGTTGAATCTGATAAACTGAAAGTCCCCACTGTGGTGTTATGCTATAGGTAGGTTTAGGTTGACAGTGAATTACAAGTGGGAGCATGGTGCTAAGAGGTCCTGACGTCAGCCCAAAATGAAGGCACTTCTCTGGAAGATCTGCAAAGATGCAGCCCCACCATTGATTGGCTGTACTAAAGAGAACTAGTGAGCTCAAACCTATGCCCATGGTGATACAATGCTAAGGAGGACCTTCACCATATGTTCTATACCCACTAACAGTTTCTTTGTAGGAACATCTCCAAAATATGACCAAAGCTTCAAAGCGCAACAAACGCGACAAGAGACAGTCTAAAAGTGGCAACTATCTACTACTACAAGAAAGCTAGAAACTCCAAAGTACATGGCTAGCTAATTCCCACTCTAGCTGCTATGGTGCCAAATGTAACAAGTCCAAATGAGGTTGACGTGAACAAGATCAAAATCCACTGGGATCCAACCGCCCACAAGACACAAGTAGCAGAAGCCATTATGTCATTAGAGACTATAACAGCATCGTGATCCAAGCAGGAGGGAAGAAAAGTGCTCATAAATGCTGTTGCCAAGGCCGAGGAGAAAGATACAGCAGAGATGGAGTGCTTATGGCTCAAGAGTGATTCACTAGAGAACCTGCAATATGGCTCAAGAGTGATTCACTAGAGAACCTGCAATCGATCATGCGAGAGTTGAACGAGTAGAATGGAACGAGAAGGCCAGAAGACTGTAGGGAGATCAAATTGGAACAACTGGACCAAATAAGATGCTCCAATTTGATGCACCAGGCCATCCATTCACCACCTGAAAGCAGTTAGGCCAAAGCAACAACAAGGGATGCATGCCAAGCACAGAGATCTCCGAATGTCCGAGCTACATAAGATTGTTTCAATCTTTTTTTGTCAAGAACAGAATGTAAATTGTCACACATATATAAGATTATAAACAATGTGGCTGATTACATAGCACACATTGTTACACTAGGAGATTTTGTGTGGGAGAAAGATAAGTCCCTCCCAACTGATTTTTACAATATTCTTAAAGGGAATGTTGGCTGATGTAATTTTTTACATTTGAATTAATTTAATGCCAACAGCCTAGGTCATCTTTAGAAGAAAAAAAAAACATGCAATTAATACAATAAAAAAATGTAGCAAAACACTTAACATAAAAAAACAAAGGTTCACATTAGACTAATGAGTTTTAAAGAGACTAGAAGCTACTACAACACAATGTAAGCACACAAAGCTGATATTGTAAGAAGAAAAAACCTGGTTTCTAACTGTAAGTATAAGACACTTCCTTAGTTCCTCGCTATAAGGAACTCCCTCTACCAATGTGACAAAAGCATAAATTCCTTGTCCTTTGACCTGCAAAAAAAAAATAATGTTGAGATAAGAAAAGAAACTAGTTAGACTAAACGAAACACCTACAAATAAAATTCACCTCATGCTCAACACCAACAACAGCAGCTTCTGCGCAATGAGGATGTGAAACCAGGGCAGATTCAACCTCTGCAGTACCAATGCGATGGCCGCTGCATATAAAATAGTTATGAACAGTCCAAAAACTTCAAGGTGAACAGGCTTCTTGGACCATAGTAAAACGGCCTGTTATAAGCGTAGAGACCAATAAACAATGATCATTCTAAGTGTGATAGTTACCTAACATTTATGACATCATCAACCCTTCCTGTAAGCCAATAATATCCATCTTTGTCCCTAAAGAACAAAAAGGCTTTATGGCATACTGTTGCACTTAACAAGAAATAATAAATCAAGTTTACAAAATCAAAGAATGCTGGAAAGGTCTCTAGCGAATTTCAAAAAAGAAGAAACGTATCTAGTCCTCGATCTGATATATCTTCCTGGGTAGTATATTACCTGCTACAGCCATCACCAGAGAAATAATATCCGGGAAAAGGCTTAAAATATGTAGTCTCGTATCTTTCATGGTCACCATACAGTGTCCTGAAGGCTCCAGGCCAAGACTTCTTGATGCATAGGTATCCACTACACTCCCCATCAATCTCAACTCCTTTCTCATCAACTAATACTGGCTGCAAATAACAATCTTATTTTCTAACAATTAGAAATATGGCATTAAGTATTATATTTGGGAAGTATGATGCGAACCTCGACTCCAAAAAATGGCAGAGTTGCAGAACCAGGCTTCTGTGGCCAAGCTCCTGGTAAAGGTGTTATCTGAAAATAAAGAAACAAGATAACAGCTAGAAACGAAACCATTACATAAAAAAATGCCACCCAAATAGTAGCAATGATTAAAATTCACCAACTCTTACTTTAGAAAGTAGTCGTTTAATAATTAGTCAAATAGAGGAATTAATAAGGTACCGGCTTACCATGAACCCACCAGTCTCAGTTTGCCACCAGGTGTCTGATATGGGGCATTGTCCATTGCCAACAACGTTATAAAACCACCTAATGAAGAAAAACCATTTCATATTATACAAACTTAAAGAAAAGATTTCATAGATCACAAAAAATACAACATTAACCTCCATGCACTTGGATTTATGGGCTCTCCCACACTCCCTAGAACACGTAATGACTTACGAGAGTAGCGAGTCACAAACTGAAAGCAAACATGGTAAAAAGTAATAGTTAGCAAAAGGCACTATGCCAAATCAAAGGGATCAATATAGTTTTCTTTCAGGTAACTATTAATACATCCAAGTACTGCAACACAAACAATAAACTTCACTGAAACAATTTTTTTTTTTCCCAAGGAACTTAAAGATTTACCATAATAGTGCAAAAATATATAAAAACAAAAGAATGATAAACTGAAATAAAGGGACCAAACTACTAGGTAAGGTAGAAAAACAAGAAACCCAAATCCCAAACTAGTTGAGCCAAATACATGGATTTCTCTTCCCCATTAATTTCTATTTGAAGACCTTCCCATTAGCAAAAATGAGAAAAGGTCATCACATCCCATGATCTTCATCTCGTCTTCTCAGTCATGACTAGAGTATCATCACATTTACATATAGGGAGGGGCCTATAAAGATGAATGACGAACATGACAAACCATCTTAAATGTTCTACACTTATGTTATCGACAACAGATGCTGCATCCACCCTCTCGCTAATAGGTTGTTCTAGGGTGAAGCTCATCTTAGCAGTTTATATCTCTAAATAAAACAACCTACTTATCAGTGCTCCTTAACTAAGTCAATCATTTCCCTATCAAATATGGCTCACTCTAGTGACCACTCATTAGTCTGAGCATTTTCATCTCAGCAACACTAGCTTTCAGATATTATGCAACTTAATTGTCGAACACTCACTCCCATTTATTAGTACGAGCTAGCTACTCTTTATGCGTACCACTCCATTTTAACCATTATCTTGATTCTACAACTAACAACCTCCTCAATACTCCAATTATTGTGTATTAATAGCATCTAAACCAAGAACCAATTTAACCGATCTTCCATTCTCTTAATCTCTAGTACATTGTTTTGTAAACTTTAAACTTTATGTGAAAAACTAATGCAAAATCAAAGAATAATAATTCAACAGATTTATTGATTAAAAACGACAATAACACGAGAAAACCCAATGCAAAATCAAAGAATAACAAACAAGAAAGAACAACAAGAATTATGTGAAAAACTCCAAATCTAGGAAAACCCAAACTCGTTAAAAATATATCATTTTTCAAATCTGTAGAAAGACATTACAAGAGACCACGCTAACTCTCTCAAACACTAAAACAATTAGTTAGATAAGACTTTAGCTACCTTGACCTGGACGTAGGAGATGTTTATAACGAAATCAATGCAGCAAACTCAACCTTGAAAATATGATACAGGTACAATTGCATTGGACATCTAGATTGCATGATCAGATGGTTCAATTACCTTCAATAGGTTATTCAATCCATCCCTGAATTTTTATCACGTGTTTATTCCTCTTTGGACAATTTGTTCACCACCAAACGTTCTTATCGCAATTGAATGATCCGATAGATTGCTTGATCCAGACTAGTGAGACCTTTGTTAAGTTCATAACCAAATGAATGCTTGGTTTAAAGATCAGTTGGACAATCTGTTCCACTACTAGAATAAAGATCCCATCTAAGTGCCTAAGATAAATTCTTTCCAACATAAATATTCCATAGCTATATCAATTTTGAGTTTGAAATTTTTGTTTGATCAATTTGCTTATCTATGCTTGATTTAAGTGATCAGATATGTATTAAAGAGATAACCACCCTAACATGATACTTGTCAAACATCTAATTTATAATAGTACACCTTAAATCCGGTATATTAAATTTAAAATAATTTCTAAATCTAATTTGATAAATTTTTATTTACAAACAACTTGATTTATTTTAAAGTTTAAATTAGTTGAATTTGTGAAATTGATATTTTCTTGATTATCACATAATTCTTTTCTTAAAAATAATCACATTAATTTGAGTTTTTTTTTCATTTATTTAAATTAAATTACTATACAAACCAATGATCTTAACTTCACAAAAAATCCATATCTTGCTCCAACTCAATGGTAAAGGTGAGAAAATAAAGAGAGACCTGCACAAGTATAAAATAAGCTCTTTACCTCATTGCCTTCACGCATCAAAGAACGCACCAATGTCGGAGCAGTGTAGAATATAGTCACCTTATACTTATCAACTATGTCCCAGCAACGTCCAGGACTAGGGTGATTAGGAGCCTACAGTTTTATCCAAATAAGTATACAACTAAATAAGAAAATACGAGCAAAGATGAAACAGAAAGTAATAACTTAAGAAGACTTCTATGATTTAAAATAATTCATTTACAAAAATCATGTCACAACCATTTCAGTGACATCATAAAACCATGGACAAGAATCCCTTATAATAAATATTTAAAGCGTGGAAACTTTTTTCGCCAAAATACTATTTCTCATTATCCATAATGAATGCACAAAATTAATCCAGAGCAATTGACTACCCCTTCAAAAACAATAACAGTGGCTCCATTTAGAAGGGGACCATATGTCACATAGCTGTGTCCAGTGATCCAACCACAATCTGCAGTGCACCTACAATTGCAAGACAGTGGGGAAATGATATTTAACGCTATAAAATACATCTCCTAACAAACCTAATTTAACACTGATAAGATACCAGTATATGTCAGGTGCTTTATAGTCAAAAGCATATTTGAATGTTGTTGCTGTGTATACCATGTAGCCGCCTGTTGTGTGCAATACACCCTGAAATGAGTAGAATAAACAAAGGAAGTTAACTCAAAGGCATGCTGGACAAACACAAAAAACCTATAAGATAATAAGAATCACCTTTGGCTTTCCAGTGCTGCCACTAGTATACAAGAGAAATAACGGATCTTCTGAATCGACCCACTCTACTTCACATTTGTTTGGAAACTTTTCAACTACATTCTGCAAGACATCAAAGGCAATAACCATAAAGAACGAATAAATTATTACTAAGAAAGAAAACTAATTATTCACACAGCTTTGGCACAAAGAATCTTAAAACTTGACAAGAAAGTAACATTAAGCTGGATTTCAAGGACTTTCATGCACAAAGTTTTTGAACAATCTTTATTTAACAAGTCAATTAATGCAGTTGAGACTGCAAAGGCAAATGTCATAAATGGAATGCTTATATAAAATTGTTAGTAATAAAATAACTTAATGCACAAACCTGCCACCACACGTCCCTTCCATCCTGCCATTTTGTTGCTCCTCTACTCAAAGCTGACTGGTTTTCAAATGTCAAACATAAACCTGATCATAGAATAGGAACCAGAGAAGCATAATGAGGACAGATAACAAAGAATATTTAACATGAATATGAAATCCTACTCAGCTCATTCCTCCTATGTATGGCAAATTGAGGAGAATTACAGTGCAGATCCGTTATTTCTCTTGTAAATTAGTTTAATCTCTCCTCAAACTTGCATGACTATCACATTTTATAATAAAATATTAAAAATATTCATGCTTCTCTATATTTTCATGTTAGGATGCATGTGATCTCATTAAACTCAAGTTTATTTAACCACTGAATTTAATTCCAAACATTGTGTTTTCTAACCAATCACATGAATGTTCAACCAATTGTACCGAAAGCCAGAAACTAGGCTATTTTTTTTGTTTGCGTTTTAGACGCACTTTGACCTATCAACTTAGGTTTTCCTAAGTTGATAACCGTCCTAAACACCCATACCAAAGACATCTTCCATGTTGGTAGCTTGAGGATCGCTTTAGCGTTGCATCAGTTTAGTTTCAAGACAAAACACTAAGCCAAATATACTGCATTTTGAAAAATCAATTGCATCATCTAAACATACCTGATATTATTTGCTGAAAATAATAAAAATTTGAAATCACATACCAACGGAGCATCCATTCTTAGTGCACTCCACTAGCGCACTATCCACAATATCTTTAAGAAGGATAACTTTGGATCCCCTACATACGGCATTGCATGTTAATACAATCTTTGGCTTGCAATCCATAATCCTTTGGGCAAGAGAATCGGCAGAAAAACCAGCAAATACCACCTGAAGAGAAAACATGCTACCACAATAATTTACAATAAACCGTTAAAGACAAGCAACCAAAAACAATAAATACAAGAACAAGAGAATAAATACCGAGTGCACAGCACCTATACGAGCACATGCCAGCATAGCAATTGGAAGTTCCATCAACATCGGCAAGTATATAATAACAGCATCCCCCTTTCTAACCCCCACATGTTTCAAGTAATTGGCAAGCTTTTAAAGAATAGGGGCAACGAAGATCAGTGTATAATGTATATACAACTTCAAAAGTAACTAAAAAGCTTACAAGGGAATATTTTCTACCTGACAAACTTTCGCTAAGAGCTCTGTATAAGTCAGCTTCCCGTCCTGATCTGGCTCATTGCCCTCCCAATAAATTGCAATTTTGTCACCTCTCCCTGCTTCTATGTGTCTATCCAAGGCATTATAGCAGATGTTAGTGGTCCCTTCCTTGAACCACTGCAAATAGAATCGGTAGCATAAATGATTTAACAAATTCCCATGTCGTATCAACTACTAACATTGTTATGCTTAGTAGAACAGACCTCAATTTTAATGGTACCCTTCTTGACATCGAGATTCTCTAAGTAGACCATAGGATTCCATTTCTTCTTCCAGTAGAAGCTGGATGCAATGTCGGACCAGAACCCTGCTGGGTCCTCTACCGATCTTTTGTACATATTCATGTACTGAAAAGCAAATATAAGAAGCACGATGACGGAATAAATTCATAATAATAAGAATCTCAACAAGGAAAACTAGCTGCCTTCTCTCAACTATCATCTTATCTTTTGAAATTTGAAAGTCGGGAGACTAACCCGACTTTCACCTTTCAACATCTTTCCCATCCAAGTGACCAAAACATATGTTGTTGTTAGAATCGATGCTAAAATTTGGGTCATATATGTGTCAGGTTTTATATTGTTTCCCTTGCCCTAATTTGAGCTCCCCTAATTCAGGACAAGCTCCTCTAAAATAGTTACATTCATTGTTGACTTCCTGAACGAGGATCAGCTCCTTGGAAAGGAAAGCAATAATTGTTCTGGATGCCTATCCTCATTCGTAGAAGACATTCTTTATTCATAGACAATTCTTGCTCTTGGATTTCTTCTCAGCTATAATAATGAAACAAATACTATAACCCAGTAACCTACATCCACTACACATTGACAAATAAAGAATAGTAGTTATAGCAACGGAGCCCCTATGTCGCCTAAAAATAGTGAATGAAATCCTCTTATATGACCATTTCCATATCAAATAGCAAGATGGGTTTGAGTAATCACCTTCAATCTTAAATTATATGCTCCTCCAAACTATATCTATGTCTTGTGGAAGCAAATGATAATCACCTCATTTTTCCTTTTAATTTATAAATGAACTTATGCATCATCCACATGATGTACATCTCCACCATGTAACGCCATAGGGTATCATTTTAGTGGCGGATTTCCTTTTAAGATACTTTATTAACGTGCTGTGATTTTTCTATGTATTGAGTTTTTCCACATAAAAATCATGTGTTTTCTGTATTTTCACGTTTATCTTTAATCCGCAAGTTCGAAAGGATTCTGTCACCTTAGACTATATGATTTTTTTCCATTAACATTTTTGATTCTTTGGTTAGACTAATTTTTATCTCTAATTATTGGTGATAAAATTATATATAGGCAGTTAACCTCACACTAAAAGCTTTGATCATAATTTCCAGTGTCAGAAGCTAGACATTTACAAAACACTCATCATCATCAATTGTTCTTGATCCCACTGTGGCATCAACTTGAGGAAAAAAAAGGGAAAGAACAGAAAAATGGCACATCACTTTGCCTTATATAATGATTTTTATTTAACAATGAAATCACAATTTCTCATAGTAGTTTTCTCAAGCGTTCCTGCCAAAGATTTACATGCACTCTTGTTTTGTAGATGTCAACAATTTCTCACTGTCAATTCTTTAAGCATTCCCATCAACGGTATTGTCGATGCTCTTTGTTTCCACCATAATGACATTTTGTCCTTGACTGCCTTGCCTCAAAGTGACTTCCCTTGTTTACAATCCTACCAGCCCAATGCATTCTCGACAACACTCGTTGATCCTATTGTGCTCAACAACATATTTCAACTAGAATCTCTTTGGGAACATAAGTAGAAACACAACAACAACATCAAATTGTATGGAAATGACAGATACTCGAACAACTTAGCACCTCGACTTTTCATTCACTCTTCAATTCCTCATCGTTGCACCTCAACTTCTTTTATTCATGCCCTGACCTCATTCAACCTTGACAATCATCATGACCACACAACGTTTTCATTCCTCGATCAACTATGACATATATTCATTAGCCCCAACAATCCAGCCATTAAAACCGCACTATATTTCCTCGTTCAACTCCCACCTCATTCAACCATCCAGTCATTACAACCGCACATTATGCTTCATATCCCATCAATACCTCAGTTACTTGTTCGACCTTGACTGGTTGGCTTTAGCTACTTATCACATGTAGCCATGTGAGGCAAAAATACTAACGAAGGGAAGAAATACTTTTGCTAACATGGAGAATATTCCAACAAGTAATTAATGTCCTTAATTACATTTCCTTGGGTTCAACAGGTCTCCTCCCTCATGAATACTTTATTGAGGTCGAATTATCATAGGCCGACCACCTTCCTCTTCGCGCCATTCCCAGGATGTCCCCCAAGCAAAATCCTTGATCGCTTCATAGTTGCTCATCGATTGTAAATATCCCAAGGCTAGAATCCTCAATCCTACAAAGAGACGAGTTCACACTCTCCTCAAATCCATACATTACAAGTAGAGAATATTGGTTCCCAATCTCTGAGAGTCTTACACATAACAATCTATCTTCCAAAAAACTTTTATCTTCTAAAAATTTTTATCTTAGGCTTCGAGGAAGCATATGACTAATGCGCCCACACTTTCTACAACTTGTTGTCCCTTTTGAAGTGAATCTTGTCCGCTGGCTTGAGGATACATAGTTTCACATCAACAGCTTCCCAGATGAAACTAAACCTAGAAGGGTATCAAAGAGCTTTCTCTCTCTCTCTCTCTCTCTCTCTCTCTCTCTGTGTGTGTGTGTGTGTGTTTCTTCTTCTGCTTCGCTATTCAACGAGTTTTGAAGGCTTGAGGTAAATAATTCAGTTGGCGTACTAAGTGGGGACTTGTTTTCTTCATTTCAACAGTTTGAAGCCAGTGATGGATCTCTGAGATACTCCAGGTGGTGGCTTTCTACATAACTAGAATGTCTACTTGATGCAAATCTCTCCCTATGTCTTAGTAATACTTAGGAATGGACTTCTGCAGTCCTCGATTCCTATATAACATGTTCTTCTGTGCTAGTCGTACTTTATTGTTTTCCAAGATTAACACTTGGCTTCAGGTTGTCTCCGTCAGAGATATACATTTGCTTCTGATCATCCTTGAAAGATGCATTCTTCGATTTTCAGGCCAAGCCATACCAAAGAGATTTGTTTGGCTAGTCCTCTGCGACTTTCACTCTCATTTGTTACGGATGACCGGATGACCTTCCCAAAGAATCTTTCTTGAGAAGCCTTCATAGACTTCCTCCTTATAAGGAGGGATACCCAACACAGGCCATACAATTCTTTGCATGAACAACCTAATATGCTCATAAATGACCTAAAACCACCCGTAAGGGGGCAAAGAGGGGACCTGCTGGGGGGAAGAGATAAGAGCCTGAGCGGAGAAATCAGGGCTGGGGAAGACCGGATCGTTCTCCTCCGTCGCGAGAGCCTCCCCCAGGATTACCGCGTTGAGGTGCGACATCTTGCCAGCGCCGTAAGGGAGCTGGGCCATGGACTCCACGTGGCGGAGGAAGTCAGAGCTCGCGATGCTCCTCCCGGAAAGCGATGATCCCGCCGCGGCAGTCGTCGTCCCCATCCTGCCACCGCCCGAACCGATGAAGCCCTTCCCGCGCCGCAGAAAACAAGGATGACAAGATCGGGAGCAAACCGCAGAACACAAAAACGAAGAAGAGAGGGCGAAGGTTTGACTGATCGATGGATTTGGAGGGATAATCGGAGTCGGTGACGGGAATGGAGAGATCCCAGGTCGGTGTGAATAACGCTGGGCCATTGAGCCATTGACGAGCGGTGAGCTGTAAATTAAATTCATCCGTAATTTGTTGACTATGAAAAAAAAAACTAATTTACTTGATTTCTTCCCTCCCTCTCTCTCTCTCTCTCTCTCTCTCTCTCTCTCTCTCTCTCTTCCGGAGGTGGGACGACGGCACCCGAAGTTTACCGCGGAGGCGCCGCCGTCGACGATATCCGCTTTATATTTTTGGATTATATTTTAAAAATAATCATATTTAAATATTATATCATTCCCCAAAAATTTTAATATTTATGCTTTGTATTCATTCTGATAATTATAATTTAATAATATTATATGGTGAGAAAGAAAAACAAAATGGCCATGTGAGATTCATTTTTCAAAAATATTGGTAAAGAAAAAAAAACAAAAAAAAACAAATTAGCCTTGTCATTTTTTTGTACATTTCTGCAACTGAACTTTTATTATTTGTGTTTTAATACTGAATTTCTATTATTTATTATACACATCAACATATCCTTTTAATTTTATTATTTTTTAATTTAAATTATATTTCTTTTTGAGAATCTGATATTTTTATTGAAAATTATTAAGTGTATGAAATAAAATAATTTTTTTATATTAAAATTTATGTAGAATAATTAAAAAATTTTATTTATTATTATTATTTAAATTAGTACTCGTTTGATCATAATTTTGGTCCTTGCGCTAAACAATTAGAAATTTAGAATGCACACTCTAAATAATTGTCATATTAAAAAAACTTCATTATATATATATATACAATACACATAAAACCATGACTTCGATAATTTAGAAACTAGAGGGCATGTTTGTTTGTAAGATTTAAATTTAATAAGATTAAAATTAAACTTGAATAAAGATATTTTTTATTAAAAGTTATGAATAATGTGAAATAAAGTTAGTTATTATATTGAAATATGTGAAGGATGTGATATAAAGTTAGTTATTATGTTGGGATATGTGAGGGATGTGATATAAATTAGTTATTATTTTAGTAATGTGTGTAGGATGTAAAATAAATTAATTTTTAATATTAAATTTTATGTATGATGTGATATAACTGTTTAAAATAAGATCAAGTTAATTTTAAATTGTCAAACAAATAGGAGCAAGGTGTTTTGTTAGAGAATAATTCTAACAAAATTCTCCAATTAATTCTTAATGAGTTAGAATGCAACAAAGACATCCAAAATCAAACAGATTCATAGAGCTATTACTTAGATCATCAGCCAGCTAGATAAAATAGTAGATGCACTTTTTAGAGGAGCTCTTCATCAAAAAATTGAGTTAATGCCATCTCAGGGCTCTCGGCTTTGGCATGCTTTCACTAGAATTGAGTAGTTGGAAGCCTAAGTTGAAGCATTCCAGAGAAATCTTCCAGCAATATCGAGGAGACAACAGACAGGCCTGTAGGGATTGCCGATAAAATGACATAGAATAAACCTTAAAGGCCCTCAATTACAGCTTAATAAAAAACAAAAAAAAAATATTTTGCTTTTTGTAAACTTAGTTATATATATGAGAATTTAGAATTAAGAAAATATTTTCTCCTGCATTCCATTGATTGAAAATGGTATAAATAAGTTACAAACAGAATCAGGAAACAATCTCTATTCTAAGGAAGATTACAAACAGAATCAGAAAACAATCTCTATTCTAAGGAATTGTAAATTCTTAGCTATACATATCTAAATAATCTAAAGAAGGAAACTATCTTTTAATCTCTCTAATAATATATGGTGTTTTATCAAAAACAAATTACACGTCAATAGTACAGTTAACTTTTTGGCACACTGTGAAATAACAGACGGTTTTTGCTAAGAAATTCTCAATAATTCTTGCAACATTATCAAAGAGAATGTTGACTAATTTAACATACGGTATACCCGCATATATGTTTCTATCATAAAAAAACCGTTTACAAGTTAATTTAAAATTTTTTATATTTCAAAGTCTAAATATTTAAACATTCTAATAGATATCTCAATGTAATTATTGTAGTCATTTTCCAATTTTAACCAACAGATATGCATTAAACTCTTTATTTTTTTGGATGAAAAACATTAAATAATCTACAAAATTACAATAGAAATCAGAATTGGCTACACTCAGATAATGCCCTGATTCCATTAGCAGATGAGAAATTAAGACTGTCATGCATGTTGCTGTCAGATGACTAGAATGATATGGACATGAAAGCATTGGACTATCTAGATGAGGACGATCCGGATCGGGATAATTTTTGCGTGATACGACGTAATAAGATATTTTAAACAAGATTCAACACATTTTTTCACATAAACAACCGTGACTTTTGCTACGGGTGTTCGCTTCTAACATTCTATTTGAAAAGTCCTTTCAAGAATCATCTGCTAGGTAACTTAGGCTCTGTTTGGTAATAAGAAAAAAAGAAGATTTGGTTGAAATTTTTATCCATTTTTAAAAAATATGTATGATGTGAAATAAAGTAAATTGGTTATATTAAAAATTGTGTAGGATGTGAAATAAAGTTGATTGATTTATTGAGAATTATGTTGGATGTGAAATAAAGTGATTGTTTAATGTCGGAATTTGTGTGAGATGGGATATAAAATAATTTTTTAAGTTTTTTTTAAAATAAATTTAAGATTTTGATTATGGCTAATTTTAGCCATGATTTTTAGCCCATTGCCAAACAGGGCCTAAAAGTTAAAGATTGTATTTGATATAATAGCTTTTAAATTGTTTTCAGCTTTTAAAAAACTAAAAAAACAGCTGCAAAGAAAAGCTAAAAAAAATAACTTTTTGAAACAGTGATTTTGCTCTAATTATTTATGGACAGAAATGTCCTTAACATTATTTTAAATCCTAAATTTTAAACTATAAAACTCAAAACTAGCCTAAAGTAGAGCTCGGCAAAAAAAATAATATAATATATATATTGTAAAATTAATGGCACATAAATTTAATTATTTAATAGAATGGATTAATTATTATACATTTATAGAATATATGTAATAAAAAGTACTTAAATTAAATGTCTAATTTAGTCAAAAGTAAAAATATTTTAGACAGCACAACAGTTTAACCAAACAGTTCTGCTTTTGATGGTAGTTTTTAACAGCAGTTTACCAAACATATAAAATAACTTTATTCAATAGCACTTTTTTATACAGCTATATAATACAACAATTTTTTATACAGCATAGCAATGCGAAACAGAACCTTAGCTTCGCTTCTTTGCTGTTTCTCAATACCAAATTCTAACATTTTGGCCTTAAATACATCATTTTTTATAGTTTTTTTTACTGTAATCACTAAGTTTTTTAATTGCAATGTTTAGTAGGTTAAATAAACCAAATCAAATTAAATATGAAGTTATTAATCTGCCAATTATTAATGGGTCTATTTTCCTGTATTGCTACTTATTAATGGGTCTATTTTTCTGTATTGTCTTTCATGTATTGCCAATTATTAAAGCTTCATTTGTTTTGAAGTCTAAAATTAACCTAGTTTAATTTTAATCTGTCATATCACATCACACTGTTAACACGTGACTCCAGCGTTGTATCACAGCCGTACACATGGCTCCCAGGTGGCACTAACTTCTTATTTGAATATTATTATTATCGCAGGTCTCAAGCCTTGAGCCACGATAGTTCGACCAAATATCATCCACGACGAATCGGAATCATCCCCTAGCAACATCGAAGATAATGTTCCTCAGCTGTGCCTGTTGCTGTCGGCGTGGCCCGACCGCACCGTTTTCAATGCAGAACGCTTTTCCCAGTCACAAAAATCAAGGACCCGCATGTTCCAGCCATCACGGATCCCCAGAAGAAATGGCAAGATCGAGAAGTCAAGCTCTCCATCCACTACTTTCGACTCCTCCGATGGCCGACAGCAATGAAGCTATCAGCGTGGGTTCAACATTTGTTTACTCTTTTCTTTTCCGAAAAATCAGGACGGAACTGCACTATCCGCTGCCTATAACTACCCTTGAAAAAGCATCAAAGAGGAGGAGGGCAGTTAGAAGAGCAGAATTCTTCTTCTATCACCTTTGTACTAAGAGCTAGAGATAAAGAAAGCTCTCTCTCTTTATCTCTCTTCTTTCTCACTCTTTGTACTAGTTTTTTCGACCATCTTCTTCCTTTTTCTAGTTAAATTATCTCCCGCTGATCGTCCGGTGGATGTAGGAGATTTCTTCTCTGAACCACCTTAAATACCTGTGTGCTTTTCTGGATGCTTGTCACTGTGAGCCTTAATCACCAGATTTAGCTCACTGCATGCCGCAGTCTCCCGGTGTGAGCATGCCGCAGTCTCTCGGAACTCTTCTTTTATCTCTTTTTTGGGACCCCCTTGTATCCCACGTCAATACACACATAAAATATAGTATTTAAAATTAACTTTATATCACATCCTACGCACATTACTAAAATAATAACTAACTTACATCACATCTCTCACGTATCTCAATATAATAATTAATTTTATTTCATATTATTCATAATTTTTAATAAAAAAATTATTTAAATTTAATTTTAATCTTATTAAATTTAATTTTACAAATAAATAAATCCTAATGGGTCTATTTTTTTTTTTATTGCTGCATGTCTGATACTGCGCATGAAGTCTGGTGCCATCTATTTTGGGCCCGCGTCAATCGGGCCTATCGAATCCTCATCCCTCATGCACTCTCCCCACGAAAACATTCTCACCGTACGCATCCGTGGTCCCGACTCCCTCCGCCGGCCCTGCTCACGCTGCTCCGTTCTCTTCGTTCCTGCTACTCGCTAGACCACTCCATCGCTTTCCTCTTTCCTTTCTGTCACCCAATCGATTTCAATGGGTTTCTGGCGCTGACCACTTGCTTAATTTATATGACCTTTCTTTCCTTCGCAGATTGTTGGTTCTGTGTGATTATGAGGAGTAAGGACAACCTCGTTTCGGTTCTTCTTCCTCGATGACTGCACTTGACCGGAGGGAGCATCGGAGATCAGTTCCATCTTGTTGTAGTGAGGGATTTGCTCTGTTCTTCTCCCCTTGAAGCTCTGATTCGGCTTCTGAAGCAGGATATGAGTAAGTGATTCTAACCCTTTAGCGGTAGGGACGACTCTTCCATTTGCTGCTTCTGTGTTTCTTCTAGATCAGCAGAATAACCTCCAGCATCTCTAAGAAGTACCGTTTTGAAGATCTGGGAGGTTAGGGATATGTTCTGTTTTTTCCGTTCTTTTAACCCGATTTGCCTCTTACCTCGAATCGTACTGGCTTTTCTGTGAAACTGTGTTCTTTTCTGCAAAAGGCTGCATTAGTTTTAGAAAATTATCATCACTTCCATGAAGTTCTTTTTTATTAAACTTAAAAAAAAAAAATACATCTTTTCATGGAATTAATATCCATGGTGATATCCGCGCCTTTCATTTAAGAGCCCCTTCAAAAAAAAGAAAAGGCGCTGTGCTGGACATTGCCGACGAAGAGAATGACTCTCATAAGCTCTAACAGCTCTAACAGTAATTTAACAGAATAGTTAGGCTCAACGTTCGATTTATTGCCCGATTAAGAGATGAAAGTCCGGTTTTCATATTTGGAAAACCTAATAATTCGGTTTTTTGAATTAGGCGAGTAGCCTGGTTTTGGACCCGGGCAGTCCGACTTGTATGCAGAATTAAAAACTAGCCATTTTAGTTTCCAAACCTGGTTGATTCTTTGTCATAAGAATGTTTTGAATAACTAAGAAGCCTATAAATTAACGCACAAGCTTAGAGATAAAGAATGAGAAAATTTACATTTGAAAATCTTTAAAAAATTTGAATTTGAAGTCTCAATCAAGGTCTCAAAATGTTTTTCCTTGGCTATTTTTCGAGAATATGAGATGAAGTTTTTCTTTTGGAGCCAATATTTCTCTACTTGTACTCATTAGATACCAAGTGTAATATCCAATTTTGTAACAAAGTTTTTCGTCCTTTTTCCTTTCTTTTACCAAAGTCAAAGGTGATCTTTGTGGGTTTTCGAATTCTATCCCTAAAGGATAATAGTGAGAATACAATCTCACCCTTAGAAGGAGAGATCAAGGTGTAGTATTTGATCTTGTCCTTAGAAGGAGACATTGTTAAGATATCTCCACGAGTTTCTGTGGAGGAGTATAGGATTCTCTTTCTGCATTTGTAAAGGAGTTGGTAATTATGCCTAGGAGAGAGGGGATCCGTAGGGGTGGAGTAGGCATTAGTGCCGAACCGCCTAAAAATCTTTTGTCATTCTATTTATTGTTCTTTCTAGTATTATCTGCATACTCGATTTTATCAATTGATTAAACAAGTTTTCCGATTCTCACGAAATTTTCAGCATAACCAATTCATCCCCCTTTCGAGTGTGCCTTGGCCGAACAAGTATGCTTACCACATTCTTCACCGTATTTGATATTTTTCATTATCTTCTTCAGCAATATTTCAATGAATGACATTTCTCCTATCTTGTACTTTTGCTAATTTTTATTGTCATTTTAGACGTTAGATGTTCTTAACTAAATATTTATCAGAAGATGTAGCTTTTGAACTCATTCTATTTTTGGTATGTACGTTTCAGACTTGCGTTCATGTGATCTCCAAGCTTTAAGCTTGAGTTCTTTTACTTGATTCCGTCACAATGGAAAAAATGTTCTTAGTCAGAATTCATCCGGCATAAGAAGGGAGGGAAAAAATGAAGAAAAAAATGCAAGAATCTGAAGTAAACTTCAATATGCCGAATGAACTAAATGTTAGCTTTGGCTATCAATGCAATTCCTGCCAAGATGACCATTCAACAGTTCATGATGAACTTTCTCGTATGACTCAGTTGGAAGGCTCCAAGAAAAGGAGTGGTTCTTTCTCTTGTTTATCTGGTGCTGCTCTTAGTGCAAATGTTACTCTTGGAAATACAAACATATGCAGTGGTCGCTTTGTAGATGAAATATTACCAAGATTAGATTCTCCAACATCATTTAGAAGGATGAAATCATCACCATCTCTGTCAAGGATGGATCTGCTACCCGCCAATTCTCATAGTGCCATATCTGCAATGGCTATTAGCACGACAACAGATACTGACATGAACGAAAATAGTGAAAACCTTTTAAATTCTATGAGTGCTCCAGCAGAGATGGAATCTTCGAGCTTTCTCTATGCTGTGGATGTGCAGATGGCTGGTGGAGCTGCTGGGGAAGATCGAGTGCAAGCTGTATGTTCTGAAGAGAATGGATGGCTGTTTTGTGGAATATATGATGGATTTAATGGGAGAGATGCAGCAGATTTTTTAGCTGGTATTCTATATGAAAAGGTAGGACTGCACCTGCATCAGTTAGAATTGCTTATCAGGAAACAAAGTGCACTGAACGGCTTACACAATCTTAATCCTTTAAAAAATAGAGCAACTGATGGTTTCAAGAGTGAGTTATCATTTGCACTCGGTAATTCAGATATGGAAAACAGCGCATCCTTGTCTCTTAGGTCTTTGAGCAGAGACTATGAAGAGTTTTCAGGTGAAGATTTTGTTAATGGTGTGCTTGATTCTCTAACACATTCCCTTGCTGAAGCTGAGAGTGAATTCATGAGTATGGTTGAAGAAACCATGGAAGATAGACCAGATTTAGTTTCTACTGGTTCTTGTGTACTTACAGTTCTTCTCCATGGAAGAAATCTGTATGTTATGAATTTAGGTGACAGCAGGGCTGTCCTTGCCTCTTCTAATATTTGCGGTAGCTGTTCCCTGAAGGCCATTGCACTTACAGAGACTCATACTGTTGATAATGTATCAGAGAGCATGAAAATTGTGGCCGATCATCCAGATGATCTTTCAGTCATATCTGCAGGTAGATTGAAAGGAAAACTGAAATTAACTCGTGCATTTGGTGTTGGTTACTTGAAAAAGGTAATTGTCATTTGTGGTTGTCGCTAGATATCAAATATTAATGCCTAATAGTGTTTTCTTGTTCATACATGCAGAGCAACTTAAATGATGCATTAATGGGGATTCTTCGAGTTCGTGATTTGCAGAGCCCCCCATATGTTAATATTAATCCGTTTAGCATGTGGCATAGAGTTTCAGAAAATGATTTGTTTGTTGTACTTGGCAGTGATGGTTTGTTTGATTTCTTCACAAATGATGAAGTTGTTCAGATGGTTCATCATTTTATTCAGCACAATCCATTTGGTGATCCTGCAAAGCATTTAATAGAAAATCTTATTCTGAGAGCTGCGGAGAATGCAGGTACGCTCTTCTGCTGATATCTTTATATAGAGACATTTTTAATTGTTATTTTCACTGTGTATAGCATTTTTGTTACTTTTTTTTCTATCAATCTCAATCCAACCGGTTTGGGCTTAACGTCTTGTTGTTATTGCTGTTGTAATATTTTTTTCATTGAGCAATGTAAGACTTATTGTCAAAAAGAGTGAGCGCTTTAGATACCTTGGATCAATTATACAAAATGATGGCGAAATAGATAATGACGTTATTAGCAGGATTCAAGCAGGTCTTCAGTAGTATTATTGTTAATGACAGTATTGCCAGGTAACTAATGTCGATTTGTGATGAGTACTTGGTGAGCCATGCTTTTTCCAATGGGAATTAGGAGTTTATTCATCTTAAGGCTCTGTTTGGCAATGGCCAAAAAAGTATGGCTAAAATTACCCATCACCAAAATCTTAAATTTATTTTAAAAAAACTTTAAAAAATTATTTTATATTTCATCTCACACAAATTCCAACATTAAACAATCACTTTATTTCACATCCAACACAATTCTCAATAAATTAATCAACTTTATTTCACATCATACACAATTTTTAATATAACCAACTTACTTTATTTCACATCATACACATTTTTCAAAAATGGCTAAAAATTCCAACTACATCTTTTTTTTCTTATTACCAAACAGAGCCTAAATCTGCAACAAAGAAACTTCTCATTATTGTGCTTGTACTCATCTGATTCAAGGAGGTCGCCCCAAACATTGATACTATGAGCATCATGGTCGAAAACTGTGGAGGCGAACTTCCTCATTCCGTAACTTCTAGTTGAAACCATAGCTTATCGAGTTATCGCACTTAATCTATGGCTACCAATGTGGTTTGCATTGTTTTTAATGCTGACACCTGTCTGGGAACCTTTTTAACTCTCATTTTAAAAATAATTTTAATTGCTGCTGTGGTTCTCTGTGCTTTGGCAATAGCTCATATATAAAAAGTGAAGAAAAAATGGAAGTTTATTCATCTTGAGCTCTGACAGGTTAGTAGAATGCAGGTTTTAGTACTGAAGAATTGATGAGAATTCCTGCTGGAAGACGTAGAAAGTATCATGATGATGTGAGTGTAATTGTGATCATCCTTGGCAATAGGCAAAGAACTTCAAAGGCATCAACTGTGATATAGATCTGTGAGTCCTCCCAATTTTGCTTACTATTGCTCCCAATTTTCCTAGTTTGTGTAATTCAGTATGAACTGCTTGGTTAATCTGTAGACTATGTGCTTGCTCACGAGGAAATAGTAAAAAAGAACAAAAGCTGGGCGTCACTTTAGCTTCAATTGACTGATTTCAAATTGTGTAAATCTTCTATACAGAAATCAGCTTTAAGCTGCTTACAAGTTGAACCTACTCCTCATACTGAGGAGCTGTGCCTCTTCTTTCCTCACACATGCACCACATACAGTCATTATTTTGAAATTTGGAAAATATTCAGTTGTTAGTTTGTTTGTTCTTCAGGCATCTAATAATTTACCTTTATTTATTTGACCTGTTGAATAAATTATTCATTATCTTTTCTTCTTGTATTATTTTGTGTATTTTGAGATGCAGATATTGATGAGAATGAGTGGTGCTTGAGTGCAAAATATTAGAAATAATTCTATTAAGACCCTGTTTAGCGTGAGACCAAAATGATACTAATTTAAAAAACAACAATAATAATAATAAATAAATTTTTTAAATCATTCTATACAAATTCAAATATAAAAAATATTATTTTACTTCACATACTCAATAATTTAAAATAAAAATATCAACTTTATTTCACATCTTAGATCAAAATACTCGATTTGTATTTTGATTTAAGATGTGAAATAAAATTAATATTTTTTTAAAAAATTATTGAGTATTTGAAGTAAAATAATATTTTTTATATTAAAATTTGTGTAGAATGATTAAAAAAATTTATTTATTATTATTATTTTTTTTTTTAAATTAATACTATTTTAGTCTTGATTTTGGTCTTCACGTCAAACACATAGATAACTGAGACTTATCACCATGACTATAGCAAGCAATAAAAATATTTTTTAATTTTAAGAGCAATAACATAA
>KZ451969.1:2896838-2938929 GCA_002786265.1 Apostasia shenzhenica | reverse complement strand
CAAAAAGTATGGCTAAAATTACCCATCACCAAAATCTTAAATTTATTTTAAAAAAACTTTAAAAAATTATTTTATATTTCATCTCACACAAATTCCAACATTAAACAATCACTTTATTTCACATCCAACACAATTCTCAATAAATTAATCAACTTTATTTCACATCATACACAATTTTTAATATAACCAACTTACTTTATTTCACATCATACACATTTTTCAAAAATGGCTAAAAATTCCAACTACATCTTTTTTTTCTTATTACCAAACAGAGCCTAAATCTGCAACAAAGAAACTTCTCATTATTGTGCTTGTACTCATCTGATTCAAGGAGGTCGCCCCAAACATTGATACTATGAGCATCATGGTCGAAAACTGTGGAGGCGAACTTCCTCATTCCGTAACTTCTAGTTGAAACCATAGCTTATCGAGTTATCGCACTTAATCTATGGCTACCAATGTGGTTTGCATTGTTTTTAATGCTGACACCTGTCTGGGAACCTTTTTAACTCTCATTTTAAAAATAATTTTAATTGCTGCTGTGGTTCTCTGTGCTTTGGCAATAGCTCATATATAAAAAGTGAAGAAAAAATGGAAGTTTATTCATCTTGAGCTCTGACAGGTTAGTAGAATGCAGGTTTTAGTACTGAAGAATTGATGAGAATTCCTGCTGGAAGACGTAGAAAGTATCATGATGATGTGAGTGTAATTGTGATCATCCTTGGCAATAGGCAAAGAACTTCAAAGGCATCAACTGTGATATAGATCTGTGAGTCCTCCCAATTTTGCTTACTATTGCTCCCAATTTTCCTAGTTTGTGTAATTCAGTATGAACTGCTTGGTTAATCTGTAGACTATGTGCTTGCTCACGAGGAAATAGTAAAAAAGAACAAAAGCTGGGCGTCACTTTAGCTTCAATTGACTGATTTCAAATTGTGTAAATCTTCTATACAGAAATCAGCTTTAAGCTGCTTACAAGTTGAACCTACTCCTCATACTGAGGAGCTGTGCCTCTTCTTTCCTCACACATGCACCACATACAGTCATTATTTTGAAATTTGGAAAATATTCAGTTGTTAGTTTGTTTGTTCTTCAGGCATCTAATAATTTACCTTTATTTATTTGACCTGTTGAATAAATTATTCATTATCTTTTCTTCTTGTATTATTTTGTGTATTTTGAGATGCAGATATTGATGAGAATGAGTGGTGCTTGAGTGCAAAATATTAGAAATAATTCTATTAAGACCCTGTTTAGCGTGAGACCAAAATGATACTAATTTAAAAAACAACAATAATAATAATAAATAAATTTTTTAAATCATTCTATACAAATTCAAATATAAAAAATATTATTTTACTTCACATACTCAATAATTTAAAATAAAAATATCAACTTTATTTCACATCTTAGATCAAAATACTCGATTTGTATTTTGATTTAAGATGTGAAATAAAATTAATATTTTTTTAAAAAATTATTGAGTATTTGAAGTAAAATAATATTTTTTATATTAAAATTTGTGTAGAATGATTAAAAAAATTTATTTATTATTATTATTTTTTTTTTTAAATTAATACTATTTTAGTCTTGATTTTGGTCTTCACGTCAAACACATAGATAACTGAGACTTATCACCATGACTATAGCAAGCAATAAAAATATTTTTTAATTTTAAGAGCAATAACATAAAAAACATCCTTTTAGATTAAAATTAATTTTACAAAATATATTATTGATCATACTTAAATTTTATTTTGGTTTATATTTTACATAAATTTTAAAATAAAAAAGTAAGTTTAATTGTTTCATAATTTTTTTTAAAATTTAACTTTATTTAAATTATTTATAAATTTCAAAAATAAAAATATTACATCAGTTATTTTTTATCTTAATTAAAAGCATTCACAAATAATATATATATATATATATATATGTGTGTGTATATGTGTTTGTGTTTATGTATGTATTTAACTTAATTTGAAATTTATTTGGAAGTCAAACTTAATTCAAATTTAAACTTAAAAAATTTAAATTTTATCTTACTCCAAACTAAACCTTTATTTTCGCTTTCTTAAGTTATAATTATTTTTAACTTAAGGAGAAATAGAGAATGGCTAGTAGAGAGGCAGGAGAGAATGAAATGGGTTTGAGTTTGGCGCTTAGGCGTTCGGAGTGAGTTGTGCTATATGGCTTATGCGTAAACACGCAGATAAAGGTGAGAACAATTCGAGTTTTAGGCGAGTCAGGCACAACTTAAATTCAGCTCGTATCAATTTGATTTAAGTTCAAGTTGGCTCGTTTTAACTTCAAGTTGATTCAAGTTTTGAGCAAGCTAGCTCAAACCTTCATAAAGTGAGTTTTTTTTTTTAAATGATTTCATTAGAATTTTAAATTAAATTAATTATGCTTACTAGATTATCTAATATATATCCTAACTATAATTAATATATGTTTTTGTAAAAGAAATAAATAATTATAATAAATGATTGAATATATTATTAATATTTTAAAAAAATAGAGATCGAGTCAATTCGATTCGATCCGACCTTGGCTCGTGGCTCGGCTCAATGATTCGAGCTGAGCTCGATTCGAGCTAAATATCGATCCGAACATCGAGCGACTATTGACCTTGGCTCAGCGTTTGGTTTAATGTTACCTTGATGTTACATTATGTTATCTAGAGAAAGCAATTATTTGATTCAATGATATTTATAGCTAATCTTTTATAAAATTATAAAATTATTAGTCAAAAGATGATATCCAGATATCATGATATCTAAATTATATAACATAATATCAAGATAACAACGAACCAAATATTCCTAACTTTAGTTAATTTGATTAATTTAGGTTAGCTTTTCTAATTATGTGGCATGGAGTACTATAATTAATCTTAAAAGGTACTTGTTTAAAGTTATTAATTAGTTTTAGTTAAAAGTAAAAGACTTTACATTAATTACTTCTTGATTTGATTAAAATTTTATTTCATAACGTCAAATTGGGGGCGATAATTTTATGCAAAAATAAAAAATCACTAAAAATTCTTAAATTTTGCTCAATTCAAAAATATCTCAATTTTCTTTCGAATCAAAGTTAGCTCACTTTAAAAGAAGAGAACCACTAAAGTAAAATACAGCTCATAGCAAGCTTTTAGGCTACATGATAAGTGATGAAAGAGGCACAAGAATAAGTCATCTCATATCAAAAAAGAAAAGAAAAATCCTGAGCTTTATAAATAAATAATATAATTTGAAATAGTAGGGGCGCCTTGTGGGAAAAAATCGCAAAGCTAATGATAAAGAAACTCTAGTTAAGTATACATAAGCTGGAGTTATACTGGAATGAGTGACTTTCTGAAAGTACATAAGTTATATAATTTTCTAAAGCTAAAGCAGACAACACCTCTCTCCTCAAAAAACGATAAAAATTAGTTGAGATTGAAGAAATAGTATTCCATGCCTCTCACTTTGATTCGATAATCATCGTCTACATACACGACGCGAAGATGCCATTTAACTTCCCCCTTCCAAGGCTTTAAGGTGAAGGCCCAATTGTTAAAAGCCCATAACGGAGGAACTTAGCCATTGAACAACGATGGGCAGCCATACGTTGGAACGATTGGCTCATCCACAACCTCATCCCCAGCTTCTTCACTGCTTCCTGCTTGCACCACAATCTCCCCCCATGTTTCTCTCTCTCTTCTCTCTTTCTCTCTCTCTGTCTCTCTCTCTTCCTCTCCTGTTTCTATCCCCTTTAAGCTTCTGAACATCGCTCACTCTTCTGCTTCCCTCGATCGGCTCGCTCCCTCCCCCTTCATGGCTTCGGCTACTCTCTTAGTAGCCAATGCCTCTCTTCAGGTGCCTCTCTCTCTCTCTCTCTCTAATTAGACTCTTGACTCTTTCTCTATCTCTAACTCTAAGTTCAGACAAACGGCTGCAAGGGATTCTCGGAGTTCACAGGGCTGAGGGGATCCTCTGCTCTGCCCTTCGCGAAGGGGGATTCTTCAACGGATGACTTCAGCTCTATCATTGCCTTCAAGACCGCTGTAGTGAGCATCGCAAAGCCTCTGTTTCTCCTTTGAGAAATTATAGTTTTTTAACATGCTGAGTACTAATGCCATATATTCTACATTAAATTTAGGTTAAATTACACCGAGATCCTAAAGTTAGACTACTATGTTCACTCAAGTTTACAAAATCTTAAACATTCTCTTGATTTGTGAATTTTACTTATCGGAGTCCTACTCCTGTTACTGTGATTATCAAATAGTAGTGAAAGATAAAAATACCTTTTGTTACGTTTCTCAGTCGTTTTCGATATCACATCGATACTGGCGCTACCTCACCTCACCAGCACCAGGGAAAAAAGAGAGAGGCAAAAAGAGAAATGGGAGAGTGAGAGCCAGCGGCCCGCCCTCCTCTTTAAGGTGGAGTTGGGGAGGGGGGGAGGGAGAGAAGGAGATGTTACTTTAAATTCGATCATTTGCTTCCTATAATTTAGGTGGTATTATATATTTATATTTATATATACGTTAAACTTGAATATTTTTATATATCAATAAGAAATAAAATATTATTTTTTAAAAATAAAGTAACAGCAGGTAATTCTCTTATTGTAAGCAAAGTACTTCACATTTTAAACGTGTACAATGTAAACTTTATAATTACACAAGCTTAGTTTAATATGTTTGTAATCTCCCAAGAAATGATTTTGAAAAAGATATTTTTATTATATAATTATTATAAAATAGGGCAAATAAAATAAAATATGAAATATAATATATCAACATTATTATTATTATTATTATAAATGTAGCATAAATATAATAATAAGTACTATTATTATTACATTTATTATATAATTATTATTATTACGCCTAATTTTCAGTTTAGTTGGGTTAGGATGCTAGAAGAAATTGCATGTAACAGTTTAAATTATCTTATTTTATACTAAATATTTTTTTATATTTATATCTCACAAATAAATATAAACTTATTGTTATCTATGTACATCCTTTTTATGATTTAGGAAGATAATAAAATGGGATAATAATAATAATAAGAAATGTAATCATATTGTAAGTATGCATGATGGATAAATACAAGAAAATTAGAAGCTTTAGAATTTAAAAAAGAAATTAGAAAATATTAAATACAATATTAAAGCACTAATTCAATGAGGAAATATTCATTAATATATATATATATATATGAATTACAATATCACATCAATAAAATAACCGCTATTAAATATCTATATTTATCACTATAATTTTTCATAAAAATTTATATTCCCAAAATTATATTAATTATATGCTTTTTATTAAGTTTATATTAGAGATTTATTGTGATTATTCATCATATTCGTGAAGATATTGGTCATGAGTTATTAATGTAGGAAGGAGGGAGTGGCAGCAGAGGCTACAAGAGAGGAGCGGTGGAAGCGAAGCTGAAAGTAGCCATCAATGGCTTCGGCCGCATCGGCCGGAACTTCCTTCGCTGCTGGCACGGCCGCAAGGACTCGCCTCTTGAGATCATCGCGATCAACGACACCGGCGGCGTGAAGCAGGCTTCCCATCTCCTCAAGTATGATTCCACCCTCGGCATCTTCGAGGCCGACGTGAAGCCCGCCGGCGAATTTGCCATCTCCGTTGACGGGAAGGTCATCCAGGTAGTCTCCAATCGAAACCCCGCCAATCTTCCATGGAAGGAGCTCGGAGTCGATCTGGTCATCGAGGGCACCGGTGTCTTCGTCGATCGGGACGGTGCCGGCAAGCACATCCAGGCCGGCGCCAAGAAGGTCCTCATCACCGCGCCCGGAAAGGGCGACATCCCTACCTACGTCGTGGGGGTGAATGCCGACGCCTATGACCCCGGCGAGTCCATCATCAGCAATGCCTCCTGCACCACCAATTGCCTCGCCCCCTTTGTCAAGGTCCTCGACCAGAAGTTTGGTATGTGCTGATTTACGTCTTCCTTCTTTAATTCATTCATGCTTACAATCTCCAGCTCGAGTAATCGAATTTGCCGGCGATTACTATTTTCAAAAAATTTCTCTTTCTATATGTGGTTGAATTAGATGCTTACGTTCTTTTGTCTGGCAATCGTGTTGTAATGCTAGCTTTTTGCTTCTTCATGTTTGTTCTGCTCAGCAATTCATTCTCTTGTTGTAATGCTAGCTTTTTCCTGCTTCACCTTGTTCTGCTTAGCAATTCCTACCATAGTTTTGTGTATAAGTTAAGTATGTTAAAATGTTCTTTTTTCACATTGTGTGTAAAGGTAAATTGTGCCAAATTGCAAACATCTTTAAGGGCCCATTGGGTAGCTGCTACGGCTTTTGAGAAAGTGTGGTTGAATACCGGTCTTGAAGTCGTTAAGATTATCGAAGTAGGTTCCATGTTTGGATGATAAAAGTTTGAAGCCAGTGTAGTTATGCAATGCTAGTATTTTTGTTGGGATACACATGGAGAATTGTCTCACATTAGATATTCAACATAAGTTATGGTATTAATTTACAATTCATGATCCTTACCTATCAGCTTAAGTTTTTTGGTTAATAGATATCTATCAATTGTATATTGGGTTCAACTTGAGCTCCCCTATGGCAACTTCCTAACAATTTTATATGGTGATTTAATAATTATTTATACCCTTCTCATTCTGTACATGACTCAGTCACAGCACCCTCTACATTTTTATGTGATTTGCCTTCCTTTTCTATATGAAATAATGAGAAACACATTGATGTTTATTATAATAGAGCACTTTTAAAATGCCTTGAATCCTAGCCCATCTGGATATTCTCAGTTATGTGACTTAGGCCCCTAGACCAATGTGCATTGTGCAGAGATAATCTAGGGGAGCTCCCAGGTAAACTCTGTCTACCATTGCCCTAGAATGTAGCTCTAATTTGGGGTCAACTGTAATGTTTGGGTCTCTATTTGCAACAATTTCCGAACAAGCACAGTTAGAAAGTCGGGGAGAATGAAATAGGATAATGTATGTACACAAAACTTCTTACATCTTCAAGTTCCAAATGAAATTGGGCTATGTGAAACTTAGGAATATAATTCTATTTGTAGAATGAATTTCGACTGTGACTTGTCTATGAATCGGTCAAGAGGACTGGTGATTTATCTTCTTAGTTGTTCCATGTACATAATTAGTTAATTCAAGACTAAGTAAGTGGAATAATCATAAACCATATCGTCCAAGTATATTTATAACCTTAGATTAATGTTTAATCGTATAATGCCTCTCATTTTATGTTACTCTCTCACACCATTTTGTGGCACCCTGCATCTTACTCTTGCTTTTTCCTGTAGTTATTGCCAAAAACATAAAAATTATTGTACCCTAGATGAGTGGCTTCTCGATGAATCTCCTGAACCCTGTTGGGCAAAAGAGTTAACCATAATCCCATGAATAAATTGCATTTAATTAGCTGGTTCAAACCATACATAAAAGGTTTAGATTATATCTAAAGTAAACTGCTTATGACACTACTTAATTTGCACAAAATGGTACTTGTTTGCTTCTTATATACTGCAAAATATAGATATTGGCCTTCGATTTGTCTTCTATGTAGCCATAGTTGTTTCAAATTATTGACTAATTTTTTATGATGTTTATGTGATTGCTCCACATTTTGCCGAGAGAGAATAACATAAGTAAGCTCTAGTCTTACAAACTGGAACCATCAGTTTTCTTGTCTATCTATGTTTATCCAAAAGTTTTCCAAAATGGAATTTGAGAGCATCGATCAATGCACTATTCAAGATAGAAAGAATCTGAAATTTATGCAGATTATGGTCTGATACTGTTTCAAATATAGTAACGAGTGAGCATGGGTAATGAAATGATCTTGAGGTGCATTACTTTTTTTTGGCTTTCTGGAACCTGAAGTTGCTCCCGTAAGGCTGAAGCATCTGTAAGGTAGTGCCCGAACCACATAGCTTATCCCAAAGAATGCTTGGAACTACTGAGTAGCAATCTTGAGAAAGTCGGAAACCCTGAGCAATGACTTGGAGAACTCTTGAAACCTCTTAGAGGTATCTTGAAGGATATCAAAAAACTTTTAAAGGAATCCTGGAGATGTTGAATTTTTGAGAGATGGCCACCCCGCTTTTGCTTTATTGGGCCCTCTTGTCCCTTGGGTTTGCATTCTTGTTCTCGAACTAGCCCAGAGGTGTAATGGAAACTTAAGTCTCTAAAGGTGTATCCTATGCCATTTTTAGAAATGCTGAGTGGTGATTTGGAGAGTCTTCAAAACGGTTAGGAGACATCACCAAAAATACGATAACCATTGAGAGGTGACTCAAACAACGCTGGAACCACTCGACATTGTCCTTGAGACTATTAGAATGGTTGTGCAATGTTCTGAAGACTAGTGGAAACTCCAAGTAGCGGCCAGTCTGCATAAGAACAACGGAGAGACTTCTTGGAGACTCAAGTCTTTAAGATGTCTTAAGTAGATCTCAAAATTGCTGAATGGTGACTTGGAGAGTCCTCAGAATGTTTGGGATGCTACAACTGTCAAGCGGCTCCTCGGAGAATGTCAGAATCGCTTGCTTGATACTCTGGGAGGTGTCCAACCTGCATAAATTGATTATTCTTTCATTAAAAACTTGTGATATATAAATCAATAGCTTTGAATATGATGAATATTTTAACCATGATTATTCTAATCGCGAGCCAAATGGAACAGATGAAAACGGATCTTCTCTCTCTGTCCATCTGCTTGCTAGGCTTTCTGTTGATCTTTCTGTCACTGATTCATGGGAGAGGGAACTTGATCGCATTTCTAACAGCAAACAATTATTTTTTCCTTCAAATGATTTTCTCTGAAGTATTAATATTTTATATACTTATTGATTATGACAGGCATCATCAAGGGGACTATGACGACAACCCACTCTTACACCGGCGACCAGAGGCTGCTGGACGCCAGCCACCGGGACCTCCGGCGAGCTCGCGCCGCCGCACTCAACATCGTCCCCACATCCACCGGCGCCGCGAAGGCCGTCGCCCTCGTCCTCCCCACCCTCAAGGGCAAGCTCAACGGCATCGCCCTTCGGGTCCCCACCCCCAACGTCTCCGTCGTTGACCTCGTCGTACAGGTCAACAAGAAGACGTTCGCCGAAGAGGTCAACGCCGCCTTCAGGGAGACCGCGGAGAAGGAGCTGAACGGCATCCTCTCCGTCTGCGACGAGCCCCTCGTCTCCGTTGACTTCCGGTGCACCGACGTCTCCTCCACCGTTGACTCGTCGTTGACCATGGTGATGGGTGATGACATGGTCAAAGTCATAGCTTGGTATGATAACGAATGGGGATACTCGCAGAGGGTGGTGGATTTGGCCCACATTGTCGCCAATCACTGGAAATGAAAGAGATATTCATCAATGCGCTGCCTGAAATGTCATTTTTTTTCTCTCTTATATGTTTCTTTTTGTTTTAATTGAATATTCTTCTATGTCAACATTGTATTAAGGAGATTTCATACCTATTCTAGTATATGAACTATATGATATGTAAGGCCAATATTTTGGGACAATTATGTACCTACTTAAACGAGCTTTTTATTGACATTTAATTTGATTTTTTTCTTTTTCAATTTGCAAATGTTCCGCCCGGTAAAGTTTTAATAATGATGCGTAGATTGGAAATATCAAATTTTAGATAGTGGAATGCACATACGAGTCAAAATGAGGTGGGACTTTCTTTGAGTGATGCTCCTTCATTTCGATTTTTTTTCAAAGGTTATGGTGCTGACGGACTCGGGCATGTTTCTCCCAGCTTAGATTTTCTCTTACAATCAATGGCAAACGTTCAAATTGGATTGAAGTCATTGATGAGTTCAAGAGGGGTTGTTCGCTATTCTTATATCTCTTTATCCTTTATTCTAAACTCATATTCCTTCTCATACTGTAAAAGATAAAAGTGATGCTATATTGGGGTTTGGTCTTTTAGCTCAGGGACCAATGATTTTTCACTTTCTCTTCATTGATGATATTATATTATTTGCACATGCCACGAATTCAATTGTTCGATCTTTCAAAAGGGAGGTGGGAGGATCTATTGCTTCTTCTCTAGTCAGAAAATTGACGAAACTTTGTCTATCATTTTTTTGAGTAGGAGATTAGCTACTCATCATAAGTGAATGATAGCCAATTAGAAGTTAAAATACAGATAAAAGGTAAGTATCTTAACATTCCTCTCATTAGTAGAAAATTTATTAAAAGCAAATTTTCAATGCATCATCGAGCCAGTCAAAGGCAAGATTACTTCTTGGAGTGCCATATGCCTCTCGCAAGCCCTCATTAATTGTCTGCTTATCCCAATCCCAGTGTACGCTCACACTTATGTTCCTAATAATGTGATCATAGAAAAAATTGAGAAGCTTATTAGATAATTCCTTCTATGTGGAGACATTCATAAATGTTTAGAAAATAGTGAGGAATTTACGTAGGACATAAATGCATCAAAATGATTTATGTTAAGTTATAATTATTTGAGTTGCTTAAAACATTATCAAATACGATAAGTTTTAATATTAAGATTGTATTTCACATAAATAATTTTTAAAAGCACAACGTTTAAGGAAAAAAAAAGAATCTAGCTAAACAACTCCCTTCGTGAAATTTCTATTATTGAGATAATTAATAATTTTATCTTGTTGACACAACAGCTTCTATTATTTTCGACTAGTTACTGTATCCGAAGATTTAGGTAATTTAAATTATAAGTAAATTGGATTTTTTTTTAAAGTTAGCTAAAATAATTATGAATCAAGTTCTCCCAAATTTAGTAAAAAATATTTTTCTCACTAACCCTTTTAAAACCACAAATCTACATTTCTCCCATAATAGTTTATTTATTACTAAACAGATCACCAACTATCTCAGTTGTAAATTTATATTGGTTTCATCTATTTGTTATGCAATTAAATAGCATTTACTTAAATTTTTTTATGTTAATTTGAACTCAATATCATCGTGTGTCAATTATATTTCTCCATGTGGCATCTATCCAAAAGATGACTCGTCCACTATCGTGACAAATATCTTATAGACTTTCAAAGGAGTTCGACGCGCCACTTTTTTTCAAATATTTTTAATGCTTTGAGTATCATTGGAGCCTAGAAAATTTCACATGTACGTAGACCCGCCAATAAGATGATATTATTTTGCTATGTTTATCGTAAACTATAATTTAGTGCGGGACAAAAGAATACCTTTTTTACATAATTTTTGTTTAGCTAAATCCGCATAGAGGATCTAAAATTAAATTGTATTTGATGTGTTTTTTAACATTTGAGTTATATATAAACTAAAATTAATAATGCTATATAATACTAGTATGTTATGTTAGATGGCATCCAATTAATATTAATTTTGACTTTAAAACTTTAAAATTTCAAGCTCATCAATTATGATATTCTTGACGTTAGCTTTAAAATTATTATTTTAATTTACATTAAATTTATTATACCTACAATACATTCAAATTAATTTAAACAAAGAGTTTAACTTCTGCTCGTTGTATATCTCCTGCTCGAAAGGGTCAGCAAATGATGGATCTGAACGGAGCTGATCTAGAATATCTTGGAGTGATGATGATGTTGACTCATTTGGTGGCATCATCGTTAGAGGTTCTTCGAGCCCCTTCCAATTTTGAAATTAATAATGTAAAGGGATGTCAGAGGATAATGGAAACATGGAATGCAAAATAATTTTTGATACCTCTGTTTCATTTGAAATCACTGAAATCGGTAATGGAGAAGCTGTGATCTCGTCTATAGAAAAAGTAGGGTTGAGTTGGCTCAATGCAGCTGGTGGCATGTCCCCCTCCATTGGAATTACTATAAGAAGTAAAATATTAGGAACAAGTATCACAAAATATATATTGGCAGTAATTTCAAAAAAAAATTAAATAACTGCGTCTAACTTGATTAGTGTAGCGAAGGAGTCAGAAGTCATTAGTGAGACTCGAACTCAAAATTATTTTATCAGGTCAAACTTGAAGTTCTTAAACCACATCAACTACAATGCTAGATACTACTAATCCTCTATTGCAACTTGGTTTCCAGCTTAAGCTTTTGTGTTCTCTTAGTTGACAGACTTGTCTTGTTCCATACTGATTATGAAGTATTTAATCACGTAGCAGTATAAAAACTTTTATTATAGTGTTTTAAGAAATATTACGAGAATATATGATTTGATCGTATAGTTGTATGAGAATTATAATGTATGCTTACAAATGAGTATATCGCTAGGTGGAAGATTAATGAACTTTGTGGTGCGTTGATGAATTGTAGTCTGTGATATTTGATGAGATGAATAATTTCTCTAATTTCCATTCAACATTTTATTATTCATAAATAAATATAATAAATATATATATATATATATATATGGCTAAGTTCTTATATAAATATAAAAATATTTTACATTATGATGATAACTACAATATTTGTCTAACTTGCATTATATTTGATATAAAAATTTGTATATTTAGATTATTTTATGATTTGTGTTATTTTGTTGGAGGGAAAAAATATAATTTAATTTTGATTTAAATTTTTATTATTTTTTAACTTCACCTTTTAAAAATTAAAATATTTGCTGAAATTATTATAACTGTTTTTATGACTTAAAATATATAATGAGTTTGTGCATAATAAATGTTTATTCAAGTCGATACAAATTCAAGTTATTTGTCGAACAATTTTAACTCGATTCAAATCAAGAGTCGACCGAACTATTTAGGATCTTACCCAAAGTGACCTGTTGGCAGGCCTATTGTAAATTTGTAATGAGTACTCATAAATTTATAAATTTTCTCTTGCCAATAATGTAATTCTTCCGTCGTAAATAACTGTCTAGAAGTTAGCACCCAGTTTAAGGCCCAAAACTCAATTCAAGGCCCAAATATGAACGTGGGCCTACAAGCCCACAGATGACTTGGAAGATTATTTGGTTAAACTATATTTTAAGAAAAATTTAAATTTTTTTAAAATATTAAAAAAATTTCTTATCAAAATGAAACGAAAAGAAAAAAAAAATTAATATCATGATGTAAAATAAAATTATTTATTATTAAAAATTACCATAGAATAAAATAAAATTGATTTTTTATTAAAGTATGTAGGTTGTAAAATAAAATTAATTTTTAATATTTAAATTTTATATTATATAAAATATTAATTTAAAAAAAATTGAAAAAATTTTAAAAATTTTTAGGCTAGAACCAAATGTAGATAGGGTAACAATTTTATGCGAAAATCAAAACCCTCTTGAAACTTACTTGTATATTGCTTGATTTGAAATCGACTCGATTTTCTTTTAGCTCTAAATGAAATCAATTCAATCCGTAATCGACTCAATATGTGTAATACATAAATTTAAATTTTTTTAAAGTATAATTGAGATATTTTTAATGTAAAAATTCTTTTGCGACAAGTATCACAACATATGTAATTGCCCTTAAATTAAATATTTTGGAACTCCACTCAATTAAACTCGTTTGAGAAATGACAATAAAATCCTTTTCATATATAAATCAATTTGTTCTTTTCTTGATAACAAATAATAATAAGTCCAAAACATGCATGCAAAAGGTTGCAATTTATTTTTTTCATCTTTCAAAAAAATATGGATTTATTTTTTGAGATTTTTACATACAGGACATGAAATTTACACGAAATTACACATTTCACCATCAATTCATAAATATTACCACTATCACACTATATTCATTTAAATTTTACGCATTTCACATATTTCACACCATATTTTTTGACGGTGAACTTCACATTTCTAAATTGGCCTTGATCTTAACTATATTATTAATATATTAATTAAATATTACAAATAAATTAATTTATATAAATAATAATTTAAATATTTATGAATTTATGTATTTTAATTTATTTATTCTATTTAAAAATTTTAATTGAAGTAAGAAAATTAATGTGTTTACAGTAAAAAATAAAAATATATATTAGAATTTAAATATTAATGAATTTATGCATTTTAATATACATATAATATTATAAAATATGTGAAATATGTGAAATATATTAAAAATTTTAGTCATGTGGATTTAAATTCGACACCCTAATTGAAAATTTTAAATAGAATAAATAAATTAAAATACATAAATTCATAAATATTTAAATTATTATTTATATAAATTAATTTATTTATAATATTTAATTAATATATTAATAATATAGTTAATATCAAGGCCAATTTAGAAATGTGAAGTTCACCGTCAAAGAATATGGTGTGAAATATGTGAAACGCGTAAAATTTAAATAAATATGGTGTGATAGTGGTAATATTTATGAATTGATGGTGAAATACGTAATTTCGTATAAATATCATATCCTGTAGGTAAAAACCCTTTATTTTTTTTAAATAAAGTCCAAGTGGATGGGTGAATCTCATTTCTTAGAGAATTTTTTGTGTGCACCGGTGCATGGTACACCAGCCCAATTAGCACACGACACATCAGCACGTCTGACCATTTTTATCCACTTATCGTGTGCTAATTGGGCTGGTGTACCATACATCGGTGCACACAAAAATTTTCGCATCTATTCTTAAGCCTAAGTACGGAGAAGGTTGGAAAGATAGGCATTGAAATTTTATGAGGCATACAAAAATGTCACATCAAAATAATGGAAAAAAAAAAAACCAATCTTGAAAATATGCATAACTAAAGCTTATGAAGATTAAGTTCCAATGTCAATGTTTTTTCTTATCAAGACAAAATCTAGATGATTGCCATGTTGTCAAGAATATATAATTTATTGTTCAAAAAAAGAAAAAAAAACATAATTTGAAGTCAAGATAGATGCGGCCAAATTTTTTGAATTGTAGCCTTTGCGTTTTGAAAAAATGGGATTTTTTCAAATTCAATTTTTGGTTAGGATCACTACATTCACTTTCAATCATTTGTATTTTGATATTTTTGATTAATAATTTGGCTCATCATTATGTCTCATTTATTGTGTATTTGTGAATCGCGGCTAACATTCACATCATAAATATCGAAGTTTAGACGGCTAAAGCCTCCTCGACAATACAGGGACTCTCATTAATAGGTCCATCCTTTTCAATAACATCAATAATCAAGCACCTAATGAGATAAGTATTCGTATAATATTTGGTCGTGTTGCTTGTGAACCAAGTCACATGAGCAACCATAGAAATAGTGTGCTCTAGGCGCCATTGCCATTGAGATACGTGTAGAGAGCTTGTGGACTTGAGGAGTACTTAGATATTCCTCCAATGTTAAAGGTCGGTGAAAAGCCATCCACCGATAAATAGGGTTTAGGGTTTAGGATTTAGAGTTTAACATATAGGCTTGCTAGTCTACATTTCTCGTCCAATGTAAGGTTATTGAGCTCAAGACTTCATTGAGTATTACTTAACTCGTAAATAACATTGAATCATAAAAAAGTATGAAATTATTAATAATTGGAGATTGCAACACTATTTCTTATTACTACATGACAAATTGTTTCACATAAAAATATTGATATAATTTTGTTATAAGACCATTTTTCATAAATCTAGGATGGGGGATCGAACAGATATATAAATGAGATTTAATAGATTGATTCAAAGTATATAGATATCACTACTGTTCTACCAAATATAAATTCTAATCTCGCAACATATCCCTTTATTTTATTAAAAATTTTAGTTCAATACAAATTTTAGCTGTAAAAATTAATTTTATTATACATCTAACACAAATATAAATCTTAGAATCAACTTTATTTTACATAATATGTACTTTTTAATATTATAATAAAATTTTTTTATATTAAATTTAAAAAATTAAATTAATTTTGTTCTCTTGTCTAAAAAAAGCTCAAACAAAATGAGGCCATAATAACTTCGCTCCATCTTCGTTCATCATATGCTAATTTTCATAAATTATCTTCATCTATTACATATAAATTTTCATAAATTTGTGTAAAATAGTAAATGTTTTATAGTAGTCAGTTTGCCTTTGGACATTTTGAACAATGAAAAAAATTTATATAAATAAATAAATCTATATATATATATATATATAGAGAGAGAGAGAGAGAGAGATTACATATTCACAAAGAACTCATCTTCACATACGTGGGCACTTAACTGGATCAGTATTGGGCTTGGCCCATCAAGATTTGGGCCCAGTTCCTCCAACAGGCAGGACACTGCACATCTTTGTCTTAAAAAATAAGCGAAATGCTACAATAAAAAAATAAGATGATAAAAAAAAACATTTACAAAAAATTCTGAAAATTTTATTAGGTTTACACTAATTCTCAAATAATTTGGTGAAAATTTTACTAAATTTTAAATTCTAAATCTCAGACTCTAAAATCAAAATTCAAAATTTTAATCCGTATATTTTTTTTATAAACCTAATCTTTAAATTACTTTAACATAAAATTATGAAATCAAAACCTTAAATACTAAAAAATAAATCACAAAAATCAAAATTTAGTTTTTATTAAATAAATTTATGCAATTCATTTTAAATAAAATTTAATGAGGTAAAAATCTCTATTATAAAATTGTGAATTATATATTATAGAGTATGAAACCATCTAGAGTTTTTTAGGGAAATTTGACAATTTTTTTAAAAAAATTAGTGTAAAATCTATAATTTTTTTTTTATTTTGTGTCCTTAAGTTAATATTTCACATAAAATTCAAATAAAAAATTTCAGCTTCATAATCCACCCAAAATAAAATCAGGGTTTGATTTTACTTGAGATGGAAATAAAATTCTTAACATGCAAATAAGAAAATTCTACCTTCAAAAAAAATAAAATTCTTAACATGCAAATATGAAAATCTAAATATTGTGTACAAAATTATTTTATGATAACTTACACGGCATATTGTAAACGTTCTAATTATATGTATCATTGTATTCGAATTATTTGAATATTATAGATAAATCTTTCAAATCGTAAGAAAATATCATAAAGATTTCGTAATTTTTGTTAATTGCATCTCAACAAATGAACTTCTAAAAATGAAAATTTGAGTTATTGTGTTTGTATATTTAAGGAGTTGATATAATATAATAGAATTGAGACTAAATATGTGACGCCCGTGATCGAAGAGGACGGGGAGTGATTGCCAGGTGATGTCCAAAGAGAAAGAAGTCACTAAGACAAAGTGCAGCTCATGGCAGGCTTCTAGGCCGAATAATGAGTGGTGAGAGAGCTACAGGAATGAATTATCTCACATCAGAAAGTGAGGAAAATCTTGAGCTGTATAAGTAGATAACACGATGTCAAATAGTAGAGGCACTTTTTACGGCAAATCTGTGAGAGCCTCCCAAAATTACACAGTTTTTCGGACAATACTTCTACATTGAGATCATGAGATGTTACAAAATAATAAGAAATTACTAAAATTTTAAAATATTTCTAAATATTAGTGAATCCAAACAAATCTGTTGAATAAAAATGTAAATCTAGCAAAATTAATTAGTAAATAATTTATTGAACTAAAATTAAAAGGTTCTCAAAAACTTTGATTGAAATTGATAATAAAATTAAAATGTTCTTATAGTTATCTGCTGAAATCAATCCAAAATCATGATATTATGGTTGAAAATCTCAAATTTGAGGAGATAATTTATTGAAATTATGATTTTTTGAGTTAAAATTTGTAGTATGTGCCAGCAAATATGTCAAAATTCTTAAAATTATATGAACTACAGAAATGTTTTTTAATAGCGAAATTAATATTTTTTAACTAAAACCTAAATCAAAATCTGCTTACCCAATTTTAGAATTAAAAACAAAAAATTAAAAATTTAAAGTTTGAAGGGCCCACAAAGAACTCAGCCACACCAGCTTTATGGATAGGTCAACTGATATCTGCCTTTGAGATATCTGCCAAATAGTGGGGCCCAGCTAAACTCCTAAATTAATTATTTTCTTGTTCTATTTACTTTTGAATATTTATATTTTCAGAAAAAAGTTCTTTTGATTATATATATATATATATATGTTATTTATTTATTTTCAAAAAAGAAATTGCTGCCCCTGGTGATGAAAGGCCGAAGCCGAAAGCCATGATAGCGCCGCGTTGGACCATGCCATTGTTTGTAAAATTATTTTTAATTAGGTCCGTCTGTTTGTAAGATTAAATTTGATAAAATTAAAATTAAATATAAATAAAAATATTTTTTATTAAAAATTATAAATAATATAAAATAAAATTAATTATTATATTGAGATATATTAGAAATATTAAATTAATTATTATTTTAGTAATGTGTATAGAATGTGAAATAAAATTAATTTTTAATAGTAAATTTTATGTGTGATATAATATATCAGGTTAAAATTAAATTAGGTTAATTTTTAACTTGGAGACAAACGGGGCCTTAGATAATTACTTACATGCCACTTCATTTAATTTTATTTATGCTTTACCCATTCATTCTTAGTTAATTACGCTATGCGCATTCAAAACATTACAAAATCTTACGTACACACACTTGAGTTAAAACTTAATCAAAATCTATTTAAAAAAAATATTTTATTAGTAAATTATTAAAATTATATTTTTATCTTTAATGATATATATTTTTCTCTTCCTCAATACCACACTAAAGCGCTAATTTGTCCTAAAATCACTTCACGTCGCGAATGTCTACTTCCTTTGCCGCCACCTAAACATTAAGGTTTTAGAATTTTTACTCAAAATATATTTAAATATTTTTAAAATAATATGATGAACGGCTCAGATTTTTTGTAATGTAACTATAGTTAAGTTATTGAAAATTTATGATTACTCATTATAATAGAAATATATTAAAATATGTGTATGTAAGATTCTATAATATTTTGAGTATGCATAGCGTAATTAATTAAGAATGGATGGGTACGGCATAAATAAAACTAAATTGTATGACATGTAAGTAATTTTTTTATTTTTAAATATGGCAAAAAAAATATTTGACGTGATTTTATTAAAAATAATTAAAATAAATTAATTATATTTTGAGATTTACCAGAATGTAAAAATTAAATTAAACTTTTATTTTTATTTTATATAAAATTTAAAATATTATTAATGTATTTACTTAATCAGGCTTAAATTATTTTTATTTAACTTTAACATAATATATCAAACCGTACAAAAATGTTAATGCCAAAATTTAATTATAATTCATATCATATATTTATATTAAAATAAAAAATTAATTTTATTTCATATTTTACATACATATCAAAATAAATAATTAAATATATAATTTTTAACATTAATAAGATAGAAAATTTTGTTTTTAATAATATTATAGTGTAAAAGGAAGGACCGTTTCTCTTATTAGATTTTTGTTTGATTCGATAAAATTTTGAGAATTTTTATATAGGTTACGGTCAAATTTTTATTAAGAAATTTTATAGGAAAATTAAAAATAATGGGAAAAAAAATTAGCATGCTTTATTGAATCCTCCAAGAGCCGTAGTGATTCTTCCAATTACTCAACTCCCAATTTTTTTAACATTATGTTATTCTTTATAGAAGGTAATGACAAATCTTTATGTTGAAATAAAACATTATATATTACACACTAGTTGACTTTCATTAAAGATATTGATAATATTTCATTATGAATCAAATGCGAGATTTGTTTTAGGGATAATTAACTGCATGTCACACCGTTTCACTTTATTTATGCGTTATCGATCCATTCTTAGTTAATTATGCTATGCACACTAAAAATATCATAAAATCTTACATACATACACTTAAGTTAAAATTTAGTCAAAATCTAATTGAAAAAAAATATTTTGTTAGTAAATCATTAAAATTATATCTTTACCTACGTATTTTTTTCCTTCCTCGATGTCACAGTAAAGCGCTGATCTGTCCTAAAATTAATTCACGTCAAGGATGTTTCTGTCCCTTACCACAACGTAAACATTAAAGTTTTAAGATTTTCACTCAAATTATATTTAAATATCCTTAAAATAATATGATGAACGGTTCAAATTTTTTATAGTCGTTAAATAGTTAGGTTATTGAAAAATTATAATTGCTCATTATAATGAAAACAAGTGAAATTATGTGTATGTAAAATTTTATAGTGTTTTGAGTGTGCATAGCATAATTAACTAAGAATGGATGGGTAACGCATAAATAAAGCGAAATAGTGTAGCATGTAGGTAATTATCTCTTTTTTATCATGAAAATTGACGAAAATTGCAACAGTAAGATATTATAATTTTGCCCAAAAGTGAACCTTCGTAGCGCCTTCGTACACAAATTAAATTGAGATTAATCGTGATAACCGGTCCTCTTCAACGATAATTTTGCAGAAAGTCGGAAGCTACTCCTAATGTACTTGCAATTTAGCCGTCCACCATAACGGAGACTGTGGCTTGACTTCCTGTGATATTCTATACGTCAAAGCTGACCAATTTCATCACGTACACCTCGATTTTATTGCCTACCTTAACTTTTGCAGACCGCATGATTCAACTATTTTTCAATATTTTCATCTATTCTAGCACTACTCCTACTCCAACATGTATAACTACAAAATTTTACGTCCCTAGCTTCACTGCTTTCCTCCAAAAAGACTCCTCTATCGTTTCATGCGTCACTCTCATCACTTATCATTCGTCTTACGAAACCTGCTAAGAGTTGCGCTCCATCCCGCGATTACTCCGCATTTTTTTCGATCACGGGTCATCATATGAAAGCAGCTATATATCTAATTTTGACTAATTTTTACATCAACATATATATATATGTCGGTCATTATTGCGATTTCATTAGAATTATTGCCTTCTTGAGGTATGGTTGGCAATTTAAAATTATGGGACATGTACGATTGCAGAAATAATTCGTGTTTAATGATGTAATTAAACATATATATATATATATCTTATTAAAAAAATAAATAATAAATAATAATATATATATCTTATTAGTATTCAAGGAAATGTGGCGAGCGAGATCTGCCGCCCATTCCTCGGAAGTGGTTGGCTGAAATGGAGGGCGGTGGAAAAGGGGAATCACCTGCATTATTAATTGAACTAATTAATTAGCTAATTTCAAGTAGCAGGCACGTGTTACATCTAATTAGATGAATATTTTAAATTTCGGTTTTTATTTCAGTTTCATTTTGTAAATTTTAAAGATTCCGTTTCATGATTTTTATAATTTTAATAATTTTGATGTAATTCGACACATTATCTTTTATTATTTGACTCAAAAAAATAAAATTTGAAAAACTTTCAAGGTAAAAAAATTTGAGTTCATTTGATTGAAACAAAACTATTGAATTTCAAAAAAAAAAACTGTCTGAAAAAGAGATCACTGAGATAAAAAATAAAAAAATAAAAAAAAGAAAGAGATCACCGTATCAAAGGTATTCATAAAGAAGAGATTGCCTTCAGTAGCTACAAGTTCGTGAAAATAATCTACCCTATATAAAACCAATAAATATATATAAATATAATAAATCTGGCATTATTTAGTTCGAGCTTTTTTTTTTGTCTACTATAAATTTAAATTGTAAAAATCAACCTTATTTCATATCCAACACGAATACGAATATTATAATTAATTTTATTTTACTTCTTACGCATATTCTAATATTACAATAATTTTTTTTATTATTAAATCTAAAAAAAAAGAATTTATTTTTTCTTCTATCCAAAATAAAATTTGAACCAAACTAGGCCTTAGGCATGCGAAACGATATATTTTTTTCTTCATTTTAGTATACGAAAAAATGATTTATTCCTTGCAATTAGTAATATAGTAATACATCATCAAGACAATTAAAGTAATTTCAAATTATGAGTAATTAGGATAGCAAATAAAATATGTTCTCATATAATAAAACGATAAAAATATAAAACATAAATATAAAAACAAGAAAGTTTTAATATTGGAGAAAATTTATGAGAAAAAAAATTACAATATTAAATAAAGATGTGCACAAGGAACAATAGCTACAAATTATTAAGAATATTATCATCTTAATAATCACAATATTTAATTTTTCACATTATATTTTTGTCGAGACTCATAACATTGTAATCTATTGAAGTAAAATAAAAAAAATTCAGCTTGTCAAACTCTAACATGTTTCTTTCTTTTATTTATGAACATGTTTCTAATTTGATCACACAACATAATGGATTTCATTGATGTAGCGGACACATCAAAAATAGTAATTAACATGTTTATACATTAAATTTATTTTAAAAATTACTTTAAATGTGTCAATTAAATTACTTTGTATTTTTAGCATTGTTAATTTTAGTAGGTTAAAATTATTTTCTCTCTTTTTGATTGATAGTCAAATTGATCATAACTATTTTTAAAAAAAAAAAAGTCTATATAATTCTTAATATATCAATTAATTTTATTTAATATTAACATAATTAACTATTTTTTAATCGTATATCTGTCTTTAAAAATATTATATATATTTTTATATTAGATAACCAGCCTGAAAAATCTAAAAATTTACTTGTTGCAGAAGATATCAATGTTATTGACATGTTAAATTAAATTCAAGAGAGTAAAATTTAAATTAAATTTAATTATTTTTATTTAAATTCAAAATGAATTATGCATTTTATAACAGATTTAATATTGAACTAAATTGAGATTTGCTTTGTAAAAACATATTTTATACACAATTCTATAAGCTACTTATATAAACATTGTTATATTTAGATATTTTAATGTGATATTCACATCACAAATATTTTTTTTTTTCTAATTTTGAGAGATTTAAAACAAATCTTGAAAATGAAATTAATTACGAATCGAGAGAAGTTTAAAACTTACAAGCACTTTTTATATTATAGATCCACAGAACATATTATGTTAATGTCTTAAAATTTTATTAATTTTTTTTGAACTAATTAGCTACAAGAACGCTTTATTTGGACTTTACAATTAATTTTAGTTCTTCAAAATAGCAATGTAAATATATTTTTAAATTAATTTTAAGATCTAATGGAACTCATTTACTTTACGAGTAATTTACACTTATCATTTCCAAAAAAAAACTTTTTTTCCAAAAAAAGTTACAAATAACATCTCTATATTTTTATTTACTATTTTACAACTCAATTAAAGTTAATAAGTGAAACTAAAATTACATTTAACAAATTTTAAGATGAATCATAATAATAAAATTATATAAAAATAAAGATCATAAACATAAAAATTTAAAAAAATAAAAAACAGAAATAGTATAATTTAATTTATAAGTATTAACTTCATATGAGTTCAAATAACCAATAACAAACAAGAATTAACATAAAAATATTGTCTACTATTTATAAATATTTAACTTAAAAATTTAAAAAGAATTAAAAGCGACAAATATAAATTTTTCTATTATTAATCGATGAATCAAATTTTTTTATGAAAGCCCGAAACAACTTTAGAGCATTGAATGAGAAATTCTAGATTGCTAAATCAGTGTAGAATTTTCCATAAATTAATTTTAATTATTGAATCAATTTAAATATTTTCATCTAAAATTCCAACTTAAATATAAAATTACAAGATTGATCTAATCATTAAAAAAAAATTATCTACATATCACATTATTTAATTTTATTTATACCTTTACTCATTCATTCTTAATTAATCACACTATACACAATCAAAATATTATAAAATCTTATATATATACATATTTTAATATATATTTTTTTATAATAAATATTCATAATTTTTTAATAAACTAACTATAATTATATTATAAAAAAATTGAATCATTAGTGACGACAAAAAAAAAGAAATATCATTTTAGGACAAATCAACCTTTAATGTGTTATTAAAGAAATATATATATACTATTAAAAATAAAAATATAATTTTAATAATTTATTAATAAAAATTTTTTAAATAAATTTTGATTAAATCTTAACTTAAATATGTATATTATTTGATTATGCATAATATAATTAATTAAAAATAAATAAATAAAATATAAATTAAATTAAATTATGTGACAAGTAATTAATCATTCCTAAAAAAAATATCTACCATTAGTTATTTTTATTAATAGCAAAGATATTATTCACAACGTCACCTCCAATCTCAAAATAAAGAAATAATTTAATTAATTAAAAATTTAAGAACATCCAATTGCTATTTTTTTTAAAATTTTAATTTAATAATAGACCCAGTAATTTCCTGCTAATGCGCTAAGAAACAGAAAGCCAGCAATAATTAACGAAAAAAAAGTCATGGTCCAGTAGCTGAACGGCACTTGTCCTGCTGCGGTGGGACCCGCAGGCAACTTCCCAGTGCCGCATTAAAATATGGGAGGAGAAGGTGGGGTTTCATCCATTTTCCACTACAACGCTTTAGGGGGGGGGGGGATGCTGACGTGGACATGATTCTTTTTAAGGAATAGAATAATGGCCACCGATGTATTAAAGATAAAGAGCCTGGCCCACCAGATCCTCTCTCCTCTGACTACCTCCTTCCCCTCGCACTGCAATTATTTTATTTTATTTTATTTTATTTATTTAACTGGAGCTTAGAAAAGAAGAAACAAAAATGCTTGAAAGAGGAAGATGAAAAACGACAAGTCGCAACGGATAGCACGGCATGTGCTGGCAGAGCAGGCATGGCGTCGGCCATGGCTGCTTTCTCCCAACGCAGCAGAGGGGTCATCGGAAAGTATCTCTTGTTTATATACGAGACCCCATTACGAATCCGAGATCAGCGTGTAAAACGACGAGCAGATTTTTTGGATACAGAGATTGAAGAGATACATTTAGAAAGAAGTTCTTACGATTTGACAGCGCGGAGAGGATTTGAACTTCCCAAAAGCAAAAAATCAAAGGATTTAACTTGACAAAAAAGAATCTGAGAAAGCAATTCATTCAGGCCGTCGATGAGTGAAATCGAAGGAGGGGAAGCAGAACGAGGCAAAAAAGCGAGAGGGATTGATTTCTTGCTTGGAATTCAAGACGTGAAGATCTGGAGGCAGCTGTTCTTGGGGCTGCGGCAGACGGGGCACTTGCCGACGGTCATCTCGCAGCCCTTGCACAAGCAGAGGTGTCGGCAGGGGAGAATCAGGACGCAAACTTCATTTTCCTCGCAAACCCGGCAAGCCATTCGGCGCCGGAGTTCATCGTTCGTCGGCGTTGACTGCTTCGATCTTATGCTGATCGGAGCGCTCGGCGCCACCGCTTCCTCAAAACAACAGGACTGGGCATCATCGGCGGTGAGGCGAGCAGTACCATCACTCTCTCCGTAACCCTCTCGCAAATGCACCTCTGCCGCAGCAGCTGCGGTATTCTGGAGCAGAACCTGCTCGAGGCTTGTTCTCAGTCTAGCGATGATGGCTTCGTTGTTCTTGGCGAGGTTGAACCACATCTGATTCTCCGCGCTAATTTCGCGGACTTTCTCCTCGAGCTCGGCGTTTTTTCTGTTTGCGTCCGCCAGCTCCGTCTCCTTTTCTCGCATCCTCTTCGCAACTCTCTGCTCTAAGACTGAGATAAGCGCCTTGCAGTGCCTTCTCCGCGCCTCCTCCAGCACTAACCGAAGCCTCTCGCTCTGCAAACGGATGACCGCATCCACCTCCAAATTCTGATGGTAGATTTGAGCCAACAGCGCCTGCGTAGGAGCACTGTAGAGGGCATGCGAGGGGGAGATAAGCGACCGTTGACCACTAGTTGACGTCGCAGCTGATTCAAAGACCCGTCGGCTCTGCTCCACGCCCCCAAGCATAGGAAGCAGGCTAATGGACGGCATCGCACCGGCATGATTAGCAGCAGTACCAAAAGTCTCCTCCCTACTCCTCTTCCGGAATCCAGAGACATTGCCGGTGAGCTCACTCCGGGGATGTTCACTACAATCGGTAGTGTTACCGACGGCCACAGGCTGCATCCCCACGTCGCCGGCCACAACGGCCTGCCGTAGAGTCGGAAGAATATGGTCCATTTGGTTCTCACGGCTCTGCATCATCCGAAGGCTTTCAAGAACATTAGTGCCTGCCTGTGCCCTGAGACCATCACAAATAGCGGATCAGCGGGAGAAGATGAAAGCGAAACGGAATGAAGGAAGCATCGAGCGAATCAAAAGAACGGAAAGAAGGCGAAAAAGCATGCTAACCAGGAGTGGAGATCCGGTGGGAAGGCGTTAGAAGGATATTGAGCATGGACCGCCATTGTTGGACGGAATTCGTACTTCCACAGCTCCACTCGGCGTTGGAACGCGTCGCGAATGGTGGGAACGAGGGGGGAAGAGAGAGAGAGAGAGAGAGAGAGAGAGAGAGAGAGAGAGAGAGGGAGGGATGGAGGAGGAGAAATGGCGCTGAGGAAGAAGAAGAGGAACTGTATATATACAGAAGATGGACACGCTGGATTAGGTGGTGCAGTGGAACAGGTACTCTTTTTCTTTTTTTTTTATTAATAAATTAATTATTTATTTAATGGGAAGCGAAAGCGAACGGACTGATTGTCTGATGCTTTGTAATTTCTGAAGGACGGGCAGCCGGGTAGCCGGGCAGCCGGGCAGCCGGGCAGATCTTGCACGCCGCGGAAATAAATGGCAGGGCCGCGAAGGAGCGGCAACGTACGGTCAACGGTGCGGGGTCACCGTTCGGGCACGAGAAACACTGCAGATCAGTGCTGGGCGCAATTTACAATTTTAGCCATTTCCTCGACCAGCTTTTTACCATTTCTTCTGTTACGGTTTTGGCAGTTACCCGCAAGTTACGGCGTTAGAACTGCATAACGGAAATGACACGGAACCGTGTATTAAAGTTGGGGTAGAGGAAACGTGGGTTAACGGCGTTGGGCAGTGGGCGGATTTCGAGCCGGTATCTGTGGCCTTCTCTCACGTGCCGCATTTACTGAGTATGCGCTTGAATGCTGTTATGCTGGTAAGGGCTATAAGTTTATTTATGTAAAAAATCATTACACTATTAAAAAAAATTGTAATTCTAAAGCTTCATTAATTTTATTTCATAAATGTTCCTTAAAATCAAATCCATTCTAAAGCTACTCCCATATTTAATGTGAAGGATATATATATATATATTAAAGTATAAAAATGCAAAAAAAAAATGACTTATCTAAAATCAATTTTATTAATAAATCTACTTACAATTATTGTAAAAATTAGACCGTATCGTTCGATTTGACCATAAATCAATACAAAATTTAGTCTGATTCTTCTTCACGACTAGATTGCATATTAAATCAAAATACAATAACTTTCATATTTTTATGATACGTATAATTTAATGAATGCAATGAAATAATAAAAGGATAATTAACTATATGCCACATCATTTAGTTTTATTTATACTTTACTCATTCATTCTTAGTTAATTATGTTATGCACACTCAAAATATTATAAAATCTTACATACATATATTTTAATATATTTTTGTTATAATAAGTAATCATAATTTTTTAATAACATAATTATAGTTAGATTATAAAAAATCTGAATCGTTCATCATATTATTTCAAGGATATTTAAATATATTTTGAGTGAAAATCTAAAACCTTAATGTTTAGGTGGCGGCAAAGGAATGAGACATCCGCGACGTGAATTAATTTTAGGACAAATCAGCGCTTTAGCGTGGTATTGATGAAGAGAAAAATATTTAATGATTTACTAATAGAATATATTTTTTTCAAATAGATTTTGATTAAGTTTTAACTAAAGTGTGTGTATGTAAGATTTTGTAATATTTTGAGTGTGCATAGTATAATTAACTAAGAATGAATAGATAAAGCATAAATAAAACTAAATAATGTGGCGTGTAGGTAATTATCCTAATTATATTTTTGAATTTTGAAAATACAATGATCACTAATTTAATTAGTTTTATGATTAGTCTAATTTATTTAATTATAAATTGGCCAGTAGGTTGGTTTGAACTAAATATTAGGCAATTTGAAACTGGTGTTGTGAAAAATATATCAAACTGATCGATTCTATAGGTATAATAATGAATTAGCTCATATCTTTTTTTGTTTTATTTTTAACTTGTGTAAAGATATGTGGGTAGAGTGACTGCTTGTCTTGAATGAAGAAGGACATTGCATGGGCTTGAGGGTGATGGCCAAAGACTATACAGATAGAGTGACTGCTTGTCTTGCAGCTAAAATAAAAGGCTACTTTGATTCTACCATTGAAGAATGCTTAGTAGTTGAACTGATAACATCCTTAGCCACAAAGCTGAATATAAATGACATGTGGGTAGAGTAGAATTCTTCTGAAACCATTAGATTAATTCAAGATCCTAACGAGAGCCTCTCTATTACTGGGCAGAAGCTAAAGACATTAAAAAGTTGTCAAGAGACTTTCGATAAATATGTATTCTCTCATGTCCTACGAGAAGCTAATAGAGTTGCACACAAATTAGCTCGCTATGCTCTTCTTATAGAGAAAAAGAAATTTGGTTTGATGCTCCTCCAAGTTTCATGCACGAAGTATCTGAAGATGATGCTATTATGTGTAAATTTAAATATGATGAACTTTAAGTTTTTAATATTATTATTTTTATTATAAAAAAAAACTCATGTGAAGAGATTTAGGAATTAAAATTAGTGTATAAAGGGATTCATTGCCTCTTATTTTTCTTTACGTAAAATCATACTTGTCACTTAAAGGGCATTACAGATCAAATGTTAAACTAAACTTATCGACCAAGATTTGTTATTCTCAAGTTAGGTTATTCACATTTTCACTTAAATTATTTAAAATCACTATAATTATTAGCATAATTTTTCTAAAATAACTCAATTTTTCTACTTGAAAATAATTTACGGCTCTTTTTTTTTATTCTATTATTTCTCCATTAACTTTCCTACAATTTTCCTATGAATATTCCATCAACAATACCACAATAATTTGCTTCTATAAGTCCAATAAAAGTAGTATGATGAGAGAAAAGTCCTCAAAATTAATGAAATTAATGAGCAATATAATATTTTAAAATATAAGTTAAGCTTGGTCATGATAAATAGTAAATTATGCAAAAAAATAGCATAAAATATTTAAGTCTTTGATGGTGTTCTGTAATCTACACATTGTTTGCTTTAGTGGAGCCATAAAGACATATAAATATTTTCTAACTTAAGGCCAATTCCACTAATTTAAAATTTTGTTTATACTGGTTCTTATTAAAGTAAATGGAGCAAGATTAACTTATATATAATATAATATAATATAATATAATATAATATGATATAATATAATATAATATGATATAATATAATATAATATGATATAATATAATATAATATGATATAATATGATATAATATAATATAATGACAAGCTTAATCACATTTGCCACGTTAATATATCAAGATGAGACTTTTTTTTAATGCTTTCCAACTTAGATAGGCAACTCATGCAGACCTAACCAATTAAATAATTATATTGATTAGGAAGTTTTTTTAGCCGGCAAAACATACGTGAGGAATATCTAATACGATCTGTTCGTACCAATTTACAGCTTTTAGATTTATACAAAGATATTAATCTAAAAACGCATCAATGAATTTTGAACCTGTATATGACAAACACAAGCTAGGCAAATAGTCAAAGGGTTGACTAGTCAATAGTTAATAGAATAATTTGTTTATAAAATTTTTTTTTTTAAAATTATAATGACTTTACCTCGGGTGCAGTCTCCCAAGATGGGGCACCATAAATTACCTCTTGGAAGGGGACCTTGTCGAGCTCCGAGAATCTCTCCTAGTTATACACAACGCGTATCGGGCTCACATTGGCTAGGCAATGATCACAAAACTATTTCTTTGTATGTGAACCATTTGAGTGCACAAAGTCATACACAAAAAGCATAATCTTCTACTAAGACCTAGAGGAAGGGACGGGAACATAAGCTGCACAATAATATGTACCATGATAATGGATGTGTATGTAGCATCACTCAATAACTCGTAGAGACCTCGTGAAAATGAATAACTTAGATTAGAAGTATAACATTCTGTAATTCAAATGTAGAGGTATTGTCCACTTTGACTTTAAAAAAGTTGTGTGACTTAAGTACTTCTCAGGAGGTCATTCATCCTAGTGCTACTCCTGCGTAAGCACGCTTAACTGCAAAGTTTTCTATCATTAGCCTATGATTTTGTCTCAAAAAGTATCTCTACTATTTGAGATCACGTTATTTACTTATAAAGCTCAGGATCTCTCTCCTATTCTGATATGAGATGATTCATTCTTGTATTCCTCTCACCACTCATTAGGAGCTGTACTTTATCTTAGTGATTCCTTTCTCTTAAAGTATCATCTGGTGATCACTCCTCATCCCCTTTAACCATGGGCGTCACAGGAGGGCTTACATCAATTTCAAGGAGACATCATATATTACTATCAATAAGAGATATTTTATTGATACGATGCATTTCTAGACATTCAATTATCTTTAATAATTTTCTAGTTGTACCCAGAAAGACCATGGAGACATAGGCTTACATTAATACACATGGTGACATCTCATAACAACAGGGAAAGGGTAGAAAATTCAAGATCACAAAAATTGGTGATCAGAGTAGAGAGAAGGAAAATTCACTTGAAGGGCAAAGAGAGGAAAACCGATTCAAAATTCTCGTGGTCGAGTGCAAATATTATTACTCAATTTAGAACAAGAAAATAATTACTCCAAAGCCATGCAAAAAGAAGAGTCTTTAAGGAAAGGCTTTACAAAATCCTCTTGCCCGCCTCTCGTACATCTCGTGCCTTGTGTTGCTCCCTCCGGAGTCTTTAATGACTTCTCGAGCCTCCCAAAAGAGCTATGATTTTACTCATATAAAAAAAAAAAAATTCATATAATGATTCTGTGTTATGCCTTGCATCTCTTTCTTTACCGTTGCTTTTACTCGTGATTATCTTACATCACCGTGCTCGGTTGCTAGCTCGAGATTTTAGTCAACAACTCTGCGACTCGCGCTAGATCATTCATTCTTTTATGATACATTTTGGCATCAACAATGTAAAAGAAGGAATAAAAATTACAAATATATACAAAAGAAAGTAAAGAACAAAACTGACGTGACAAATAGTCGTTACACACGACATTCAATTGTTTGCCTTTTGCTTTACGAGTAGATCAACACGTAAAACTGACCGAATCAATTTGAATAGCAGATGAAAACACGAAGTCGACCCAATCAAATCGAGATTAAATCTTCAAACCTTTTGATGGATTCTTATAAAATGACAGCCAAATGTGCAATATAAGCTATTTTTCTATCTTCCTAATTAAATGACGATTAAATCAAAGCCAGCGTTATGAAAGAAGGTGATTGATGGCACAAAGCAAGAAGTCAATTTATTTTCTTTTTTTAAGAGTTTCAAATGAATATTGAAATTAAGGCCAAGTTTATTTGCAAAATTTAATTTGAATAAAATTAAAATTAAATTTGAATAAAAATACTTTTTATTAAAAATTATGAATGATATAAAATAAATTTAATTACTGTATTAAGATATGTGAGAAATATGATATAAGTTAGTTATTATTTTGATATATGTAAGATGTAAAATAAAATTAATTTTTATTTTAAATTATGTGTATAATGTGAAATATTATTAATTTTTAGGTGAATTACAAACTGATTTTTATTTCAAAAATATTAAAAATATTTTTAAAAATAAAAAATAATATTCAAATGGCAAATAATCAATATCAATGCCACAAAAAAACTATTAGTAACATATTTGATTTCTTTATAAAAAAAAAAAACATATTTTGTTTCAAATAATTTACGATGAAAAAGAAATTATATTTAGTTGATTTTTGCAGATTATTATTAAATTATATAAGAAACTATAAGTAGCATTCAGATGCTAGGCAAAAACATTAAAAGATGATTTTATTATCGACAATTTGTCGATCATTGGACTCTATATCATCAGTCTCAAGCTCGTACAAATTTGACTCGAATCAAATTTTAAATTACACTTATATTATTTGTTCTTCTTCGTCTTCCAAATGCTAAATTTAAATGAAAACATGAGGCTCTTCCAATTGTTGCACGTATGTAAATATTGGCATGATATTGACCTGTTTCTAAATTAAATCGATTATTTTTAATTTTTGATGTATGAATAAATAATAAAAAAAATAAAAGTTTTTAGAAAAAAAAACTAGCATGCTAATATTTAACTTATTCATAATATATAAAGAGCCTGTTATATGTGTTGAAACACAAAAAAGTCTGATTAAAATTTTTTTTTAACTCAATTAAATTACACTAAACTTTAACGTTAAGTACATATCCCTTGCGTTAGTTATAATTATTTTGATTAGACACATTAAACTAAAAGTAATTTGATATATAATTTTTGTAGATGATATTCTTGTCATTGATAAGACTAGAGAAAGTTACTAATTTGAAATTCGAGTTATAAAAAAATAAATTGGAATGCAAAGATTTTCATTTTAGCAGATAAAAAATTGAATATATATTAAATATAATTTTAATCAAGATAGAAACACTTATACTATGGAGATAACAGTTAATGCTCAAATTATCAAAGAGAGCAAGCAATTTAGATATCTTGAATCAATCATACGAAATAATGAGAAAATAGATGGTGACATAACAAAATCCAAGCATGATAAATAAAATAGAAGAATGTATTTAGTAAATTGTGTCGTAGAAAAAATTTAATTAAATTTAAAAATAAATTTTATAAAATAAGTACAATGTCAGCGATATTACATAATACTGAATGCTAACCTAAAATACAGAAACATAAAAATAAGAAAAGTATTATCAAAATAAAGATATCAAGGTAGATAAGAGATATGCAAGAAAAGATAAAATGAGAAATAAATATATACATGAAATAGTTAGAGTGACCTCGATTGTTAGATTTTGCTCATATTAAAGATGAAAAGGAAGGCCAATAAAATAAGATAAAAAAATAAAAGAAATGATTATAAATATTTAGAGTTAAATAAGAATTAGCTATTTAATAGAGTAAAATAAAAATAAAATATTATGTAGTTGATTCTATCACGATAAAATTAGTTTGATTATTATTATTGCTGTTGAATAAATGACAAAATTGAATTAATTCATCATTTTTTTTTTGGTAATATTCATTCATCATATTCCAAATATTAATAATAAGTCACAAAACGTCAGATAAAATTTATAGCAGAGCCGGTCATAAATTCATTAAAAAAAAAGAAGAAATGGCCATAATTTTGAATTCGATGCACGAAAAAAAGATAATCCAAATTTAAAAAAAAAATGATTTTCAATATTGACTTGAAATACTTTAAAAATCTATGAATTATGACCTGTATTTTATTTTATTTTATTTTTCAAAAAAATGAAATCGTTGTGCCTCCAGCACTGCAACAAAAGAGGTCAAAAAGTAATAGTGGGAAAATAAGTAATGAGTGGAGATATAAATAATTTTTTTTATATCAAAAATATTGATAAAATTTTAAGTTATATAAATAAATAATACTATTCTAAATAAATTAATTTAAAATATTTAAATAATGAGATTTTTTAAAATTAAAATAAATAATATATACCTCTACATATGAGCCTAAATGTAAAACTAATTCACTTGTTATATAATATATTTTTAATATTTACTTGATGCAAAATTATATAAATATATAATTGAAAATCTTTAAATAAAAAATGAGATTAACTCTAAAGTCCTGTTAAGCGAAATTCGAAACAATACTAGTATAAAAATAATTTTTTTATTATTTTTATATAAATTTAATATAAAAAATATTATTTTATTTTACATACTCAATCATTTTTAATAAAACTATCAACTCTATTTCATATCTTAGATTAAAATATATGATTTAAGTATTTTAGTTTAGAATATAAAATAAAGTTCATAATTTTATTAAAAATAATTGAATATGTGAAAAAAGAATAAAATTTTATTTTTTATTATTATTATATTTTAGATTAGTATCATTTTAATTCTGATTTTGGTCTTCACGTCAAATAATACCTAAATATTTAAATAAGAAGGAAAGTAGTTTATTGTGTTTACCTAGTCGACTGTTTGGCAATCTTCTAAATTTAACTAAAATAATATTTTGAATTTATTATAAATTTCAATAATTTTATTTCACATCTAACATAAATTTTAATATTAAAAATTAATTTTATTTTACATTTAACATGAATTTTAACATTAAAATTGATTTTATTTCACAGTTTACACAATTTTTAATATTAAAATTTTTTTTTTCATAAAAAAAAATATTATTATTTTTACTTAAATTTAACACTCAATTAAATTAAACAAAGGCTTTAGAGGGTCTAAATAATATTCATGCTGATTTTAAAAGTATTTGTGTAATTTTTTAATATTTCTATTTGGATGATATTTTTAATAATCCAATCAAAATCGATATGAGCAAAAAATGTACAGCATGTGTTGTCTTATCACAATTAGTGGAGGGAATTTAAAGGATAATAATATGAATGCACATGAAACGGCAATTTTTAATATCTTTAGTTTTTATCAGATATAATTATATGAGATTTGATGTCTAAAATATTTAAATAAGATAAGAAAATTTCATTGACCCGTAACTTTCTAAAATTTCTAAGGAAAAAAATATATATATTTAATTAAATAGTCAAAAAAATAATTTTGCTTTTGGAATTGGCAAGAGATTTTTCGTAATAAACCAATAATCATAAAAAATAAAAAAGGTATTTACCTGCATGCCACACAAACTTTTTAATATTACATCACACACATTTTCTTCACAAAATTTACACTATGGATTGTGAAGAAAATGTGTGATGTAATACATGAAAATTTATGTGACATGTGGGTAATTATCCCAAGATAAAATTCTCAATATCAAACTCATGGATGAAGCTCAGCAATGAATCAAGCTGAAGAGCCGAGCAAGCTAATTTGTATGCAATTCTATTTTCTTTTCAATAAATACGAGATTATTGATGCAAAAAATACACCACAATAGAGAGAAATGATACGACAATTTTTACGTGGAAACCCGAGTGTCCGGGGGAAAAACCACGACGTCGTCCAGATGATTTGAATCTACTAATCGAATCTCCTCTTACAAAGCATGATCTCTAAATGGAGACCGAATGAGTACAAAAGGAATAGAGAGAGAGGGGCAGCTCAACCCGAGAGAGAGAGGAAGAAATGGTCCTTAGAGAGAGCAATTAGCTTGGAGAGGAGGGAACATCATAGGTTTAGTCTGACACCTACTCCTGTAAAGGGCGATTAGGGAGTGGGCTTCTACGCTGTCTTAAATGCTGAGTTAACACAGTAGTACGGAGGGCACAATATTGTGATATCTCTTTGAGCTGCTATTCGGCAAGAGGTTGCTGTTGAGCTGTTGTTCGACAAGGGGCTGCTGTTAAACAGCTGTTCGGCAAGGGGTGTTAGAGAAGGTTTTAACAGAGATATAATATAAAAATTAAGAAATCTCAAACATTATCTAAACAATAACAATTTATGTCGAATAATGATGGTGAAATAGATAATGATATTATTAGCATGATTCAAGTAAGATGAGTAAAATAGATAAATGCTTCTAATTTATTGTATGATAGAAAAAATCTCATTCAAATTTAAGGATAAATTTTATAAAATTATAGTAAGACGAACGATGATATATGATGCTAAATACTGGTCTGCAAAGAGAAAAAAAATATAAATAAAATAAATATTATATGAATAAAAGTACTAAAGTAGATATGTAGATATACACGAAATGATAAAATGAAAAATAAGTATATCCAAAAGAACATTAGTGTTGCTAATTGAGAATAAACGTCGAGAAAGTCAGCTTAGATGGTTTAGACATATAAATCGTAGACCGATTGAAGCTCCAGTTAGAAAAATTGAGTTATTGAATTTTGCTTATGTACAAAGAGAAAGAGAAAAACGAAAGAAAAAATAACAAAAAATTATAAAGAGTGATCTTAGTTACTTAAACTTAGATAAGAATTTGGTAATTGATAGAGCTCAAAAAAAATAAAGTATTTATGCAGCCGACCCCAACGAGTGTGATTAAAGCTTAATTATTATTGTTGTTGTTGTTATTGCAATGTTTCTATCATATTTTGAATCAGCCTAACAACTTCAGTTGAATCTCCTTTAGATATCATTTCTATTCGTCTTAGTGACTAAGAAAACAGCTTGTTTTGCCGTCAGATATTCAACAACTATAGGGTCCATAGACTCTTGATTTTGTCATCAAGACGAGCAATTACAATATCTAAAAACTCTGGCAACAACCATCAAGCCTGTAGATCCTCCCTCTTTATTTAAAGCCTCGTCGAAATTTTATTCGATAGTGAATTCGAAAGTTGGATTCCATACCTTTTGAAGCACCTTAAGCAAATAGAATTATGGGACCAATTGTGCGATATTATTTTATTTTTGAATATTTATCTCTTAGAGAAAAATAAATAGTTTAAAAAAAATTCTAATCACTCGAGAGATTAAAGTTCAAAATAAGACTCGCTTGCAGATATTTTTATATCTCAAATCTCTAATTGCAAGTTAGTCAATAAAATATTTTGTGATATTATTTTAAATTTAAAAATCTGCGCTGTCATTTTTTTAAATTAAATATTTATTTTTGAGCAAGACAAAGGGAAATTCACTTATTTAAAAAATACTTTTTCATTAAAATTAAATATTTTTAAAAACAAACAGCCTGATCAAGATCAAAATTGAGAATGAATCACACTTACAAATATCTGTACACCTCAAACCTCTGGCTGTAATTTAGTCAATAAATTATTTTAATTTAATTTTAAAAAAGGCAAATTACGTTTAGGTCTTTTAGTTTAACGCTTAATATTGCGCAGATCCATATTTTTAAAATTATAACATCAGGATCCTTCAGTTTTAATAAATTATCAAATGAGTCCGGGTCGCGCGGCCCGCGCGCGTGCGCCGGATCGAGAGGATAGAAAGAGAGGCCGGGGTAAAATTGTAATTTTAAAAATTTTAATTAAAAAGAATAAAAAAAGGGACACCGATGTTATTATTTTGAAAACGTGAATCTGCACAATATTAAGTATTAAATTCAAGACCTGAGAATAATTTGCTCCAAAAAAAATGTGTTATGCCATATAATTAATAATAAAATTTTTAATGCTAAAATTCATTAGTTTTCAAAGAAAAATCTTGGGAAAATATGTTTGAAATGACATAAATTATTTTTTTTTAAAGCTTCGTGCAACTTCCACTGTTATTTTTTTCTTCAATGAGCAGCGTAGATCAAAGATATTGTAAAGTTTTAAGAAATCATCGAAGTTAATTTATTTTATTATTTTATATTCTTTTAAGTTTATCTTATTTTTTAATATAAAATTGGGAAATTTTTGACAGGGAATAATAAACACGGAGAAACACGTACGTTTGCCTACGACGAGATTTGTCGTTACTCGTAACTTCTTTTGTCGTCATTCGTTTTTATTTTAATTTAACAAATAAAAATAATAAGATATTCATGGCATTAAAAAAACGTGAACCATGAAATCATATTTATTGCCCATTGGTTGGCATAAAAAGTGTGCTGATCCTGAAAAATGCATTATCTTAATGGATCTAATTAATATATCCAGCTATCAAAAAAATAAAAATAAAAATAAAAAAAATTAAATTAGTGTTAAAAAAAGCGAGTTGGGCTGATGATTGAGGACTGACCAACCATCTGATATGTCATATTAATTCATTTTAAATGATTATATATTAGTATATTTTTGTGATATTATTATTTAGGAGTTTTTACCCGTATAACACAAAAAAACTTTAATATTTACTTATTAGACACCTAAAAATTAAATATTACATGATACACACTCATTTATTTTAATTTTACAACTAATACACTTTAGTTAAAAAATTCTTTCATTTTATTTAAGTAAACCATACTTTAGTTATGTTTTAACTTAAATAAGGTTCATAGGAATAAAATTTAACCCTCTTTGTATCTTAAATTAAATGTAATCGTTAAGATGAGCATCTAATGATTAGATTTAAAATATTCTACATAAATAATAGATTTAAATAGTTTTTAACATGTAAGATTTAAGTTAAGATGCACCGAGAGTTAGATTTTATTCCTATGAACTTTATTTAAGTTAAAACATAACTCAAGTATGGTTTACTTAAATAAAATATAAGGATTTTTTAAATAGGATGTGTTGGTTGTAAAATTAAAATAAATAAGTGTGTGTCATGTAATATTTAACTTTAGGATGTCTAATAAGTAAATATTAAAAATTTTGTGTCATACAAGTAAAAAACTCTATTATTTATGATGACAATGAATCAGTGAAATGTAAAAAATAAAATATAATTAGCTACTATTTTAATTAGTTTGATCGTGAACATGATAATAAGTTTATTCTTAAATATTTGATCAAATAGAATAAGCTTGTAACGCCCGTAGCCGAAAAGGCCAGGGAGTGATCGCCGGGTGATGTACTAAGAGAAAGGAATCACTGAGACAAAGTGTGGCTCTAGACAGACTTCTAGGCTGAATAATGAGTTGTGAAATAGGCATAGAAAAAAAATCGTCCCAAAAGGAGGGAGATCCTGAGCTGCATAAGTAGATAACGTGATCTAAAATAATAGAGATATCTTTTTGGCAAAAATCGTGAGACTAATGATGAAAAACTCTATAATTAAGTGTGCTTCAGCTGAAGTACCACTGGAATGGATGACCTCCTAGGAAATACTTAAGTTACGCAGTTTTTCTAAAATCAAAATTGACAATACTTCAATATTAAGATCACAAGAAGTTACAAAGCTTGTCACCAAACTCAATTGAGGAATATCGCACCTTATAAAGTCAACAACTATTTGTGCTAATGTAGGCTTGAATTTGCAAAAAGAGCTAGAGGGAAGTTAAATACAACACTCATTTCTTAGTTTATATTACTCATATAGAATGAATTTATTTAATGCAATGTTTCGAGTATATATATCATGCACGGGTTCAAGCGATAATTTGTATATAAAAAACTCTATCATTCTTACTAAAGTATTAATCACGCTTGAGTTCAACTTGAGTTTTTCTCGTATAATTACGATCGTGCGTAATCCGCTTATAACTATTAATGCGGTATCTTCTTTCCTACAATCTTATAAAATCACAATTGTCTTTTTGTGATCTTCATCAAAAGGGATGAAGCAATTCATTGCTTCATTTTCGATAGAGAAAAAATAATAATATTCCACCTATTACGTTCGCATTCTATAGAGGTAATTTCACTCAAATTCTTAAGGTAAATCCTGCATTCTACATAAGTCTATCAAAACAAAAACATAATGTTTTGGTCGTCTTGCCTAAATTTTTTTTTCATGTAAGTCTTTTTGACAAATTTTATTACATTTAATAATTAAGTTATCATTTTCAAAAAATTTGATAAATATTTAAATAGGGATGGTAATTTGTACCCGTACCTGATTAAACGGCTCCGACCCGCCCCTAATGGGACGTGTATGAGTACTAAAATTTTACCTGCGACCCGCAACCAGCCCCGCCCCATTATAAAATAGGGCGGGTGTGGGTATGAATCAACTATACCCACCCCGCCCCGTTATGTATATATATTTTTGTCTACCTTTATATAGGCTTATATAGAGTCAAATAAAAAAATTCATTGAAAATGAAGAAATATAAGATCTTTCATAGTGTAATATTCATCATATAGTTACGTTTTTTGTTGTTTTAAATAGAATAAAATAATTCAATTTTCAATAATATTAGTGAGGAAACGGGGCGGGGCGAGTACAGGTTTGTGAAAACTAGAATAAGGGCGGGGCGGGGCAGGTATGAGTATTTATAAACTCGACCCAAACTTGCCCTGTTGCCATTCCTAAATTTAATGAAATTCATTAAAAAAGACCTATGTGAAAAATATTTTATACGAGTGAAATCCAAGTGACACTTTTTTATTTTTTTAGATCTATGTAAAATTTAAGTTCTACCATAAGGACCAGAATGAAATTACCTTTAAACTATAATACATTATATGTTATATTTAATTTCGACAACTCAAAAAATAGAAAATAACGAAATGTTTCTTAGTTTCAACTCTTATCACACTACCAAATGCCTAAAAAAAAATCTACAATTGTCCATTAATTCAAATTTGTCTTCATTGTACAATTCAAATAATGTGATTAAGAACTAAACTCCATAATATTTAAAAGGAATCAGATTGCTCTTAAAAAATTAGAAATGAAACATAAAAGTTCAAATCTTGAAAGAGAAACATTTGTTTTTTATCATTCTAAATATCATAAACTTGTTCCAAAGTGATCGGCTCATCTTCATAACACGTCTAAAATGATCAGCTCATCTGAAAATTAATTTACCGAATTAATTTAAGTGAATAATGTTTAAAGTCGCTTTATTTTACATATGAAATAGAACATAAAAAATTAAAGAGATAATTACCTACATGCCACACCATTTAGTTTTATTTATGCCTTACTCATCCATTCTTAGTTAATTACGCTACGTACACTCAAAATATTATAAAATATTACATACATATGTTTTAACTTATTTCTATTATAATGAGTAATCATAATTTTTCAATAATCTAACTATAATTAGATTACAAAAAATATGAACCGTTCATCATATTATTTTAAGGATATTTAAATATATTTTGAATGAAAATCCTAAAATCTTAATGTTTAAGTGGCAGCAAAGGAATGAGACATCTGCAACGTGAATTGATTTTAGGACAAATCAGCGCTAACAGAAATCTTTTTTTTTTCAAATAGATTTTAATTAAGTTTTTAACTTAAGTGTGCTTATGTAAGATTTTATAATATTTTGAGTTTGTATAGCGTAATTAATTAAAAATAGATAGGTAAGGCATAAATAAAATTAAATAGTGTGACATGTAGGTAATTATCCCAAAATTAAACGTATTATTTGAAAAGATCAACGAGTAAAAGGTTAAATGAATAATTTGCATAGATGTGAAGGTGTGTGCATAAATTCCTTTTATATATCTTATCCCTCCATACATTATAAATTATATGTATTATTGAAATAAATCTATGTAACAAGCAATGGAATAAGACACAGCACAAATATGAATAAAATATTGAAATATTACAAAATTAAATCAAAGTCCACTGTATTAATTAAAAATTTCAATCATTTATTTTGATTTCGGTTTTAATTTTTGTTCTTTAAAAGTCATAAATATTTCATCAATTTGAATCAATCATGGTATATTTTTTTAATTTAATGACCTTAAATCAATAAATTATATTTAAAAGATGAAAGTAAAATTGGAACATGAATACTGTGCCTTTAATTATTTTAATGTAGAACATTTTGCTTAATAAACTGAAATTTTAAAGTCGGCACAAATCTCATTATATTTAAGGTGCTCATTATAATTGTACATTTTTTTGAAATAATTAAAAGACAATCTTATTAGTTATTTATTTATATCTTAAATCAAATAAAGAAAAATGTTATTTAATGCAAAAAAATTATTGAAATTCAACATTAAAAAAATAGATGGATTTGCGATGACATATTTTTGTGTCTGCTAAAAAGCTGTCAAATTTTCTAAAAAATAAAAAATAATTATCTGCATACTACATTATTTTATTTTATTTATATGTCTGAATACTACACTATTTTATTTTATTTATATGTTTCTTATTCATTCTTAATTAATTACATTATGCACACTCAAAACATTATAAAATCATACGTACACACACTTAAGTTAAAATTTAATCAAAATCTATTTGAAAAAAAAATATTTCGTTAGTAAATCATTAAAATTACTTTTTTACCTTTAATAGTATAATTTTTTTTTCTTCCTCGATGTCACACTAAAGCGTTGATCTGTCTTAAAATCAATTGACGTCGCGGATATTTTTTTCCCTTACCACAACTTAAACATCAAAATTTTAAGATTTTCACTCAAAATATATTTAAATATCCTTAAAATAATATGATGAACTGTTCAGATTTTTTGTAACCTAACTATAGTTAGGTTATTGAAAAATTATAATT
>KZ451969.1:2862399-2896828 GCA_002786265.1 Apostasia shenzhenica | reverse complement strand
ATTTTAGGACAAATCAACGCTTTTGTGTGGTAATGAGGAAGAGAAAAAATATGTACCATTAAGAGTAAAAATAAAATTTTAATGATTTACTAACAGAATTTTTTTTTTCAAATAGATTTTGATTAAGTTTTAACTCAAATGTGTGTATGTAAGATTTTATAATATTTTGAGTGTGCATAACATAATTAACTAAGAAATGATGGGTAAGGTATAAATAAAACTAAATTATGTGACGTGTAGGTAATTATTCAAAAAAAAAAACTAATAAAATGTATATATGCAAATTATAAATTTTAAGAGTCATGAATTTAATTTAATTTTTTTATCTTTTATCAAGTATGACATAATTACAATTGATCTCCACTTAAATTTTGTTATTACTATTATTATCATTATTATAATAATAATAATATTTTTAGAACTTACTTAATCTAAATTCAATCACTTCTCATTTCATAACTATTAGCAACATATTAAAATGATTTAATTAAAAATTTAGAAAAAGAATCAATGGAAGTCATGCTCCCATACAACTAACGAATTATATATTAAAAATAATTTAGTTGATAATTTTTTTCATATATTCATGATGTATTAAAATCATTCAAAAATATTTTTAAAAATAGAGTAATTTATGTTAACAAGTGTGAGTATTAAATTAGATTAGCCATTCAAAATGAAACAATCTTACAAAAATTTATATCATTAGTACAACCTAAATTAATGTCCTTTCTATTTGTTCTCATTCCAACTCTTCAATTTATGTATATATATTTAAACCATCATGATTTTTTAATAAATGCTTTAAATAGTGTTTGAAAAAGTTTCTAGGTTTTATCAATTTAATGATATTTGTTGATGCCGAAAATTAATCAAAAATAAAAAGATTTTTTTTACGTGATAACTGATTAAGCGAAAAACCATAGCGCCATATTGTTGACGGCTTTCAAGAGCTTCACTAGATTGCTATTTATTACAGAGAGTTGAGCTATAAATAAAGGAAAAGGAGAGGGAGGAGTCCAAATGATTTAGCCCATTTTCCTTGTCACAATGAAATTTTATAGTCTAAGCTATTTTACTTTAGGGGAATGACCTCTATCTCCAGCCCCGTGTTTATAATGACGGCTAGGTCAGCGCGTCATAGCTTTGATTGTTTGGATTATACGGATCAAATAAATAGACTGTACTTCTTAAAAGCAGCATGAGATCGTGCACCTTGAGGACGCAGAGAGTTTGTCATGGTACTTCGACAACAGCTTTTCGTCTGAAGGTGACTTTTCAACGTAGATTTTTACGTGTACACTTCAGATGTGCCGGCACAAATCCGGATGCAATAATATTATAAATTAAATTGTAATAGTGAGGATGACTTATAATGAATACCTCACACATAATAATTAATAAATGATCTCATTAAAAAAAAATTCAAGCATTATTTCAACATTCCTACATATATGTTTCGTATAATAGTTTATCTTTTAGTTAAAAAAATATAATTTTAAACTTGAGTGCGAAATTAATTTTTTTTAAAAAATTTAAAATAAAAATATAATTTTGATAAAAATTTGTCGACTGTATTTAAATCCTAACAAAATAAATTAAATCTCATACTTACATAACAAATTAAATCACATATATTCAAAAAATCTTTTAGCTGAATTAAAATTTTAAATTTTTTAACACATAAAATAGAAGATATTTTTTTTTATAAAAAATCATAGTACTATTTTTGACAAGTACAACATTATTGCGGTGTGAACTTGAATCTAAGGGCTTGTTTGACTCCAAGATCATTTTGATTCTGCTCAAAACTAAAATAATATTAAATTTAAAAATAATAATAAATAAATAAATAAATTTTATTGCATTCTACACAAATACCAATATAAAAAAAATTATTTTATTTTATATACTCAATTATTTTCAATAAAATTAAAAATTTTATTTTACATCTTATACCAAAAAAATTATTCATTAAGAATGTGAAATAACGTTGATAGTTTTATTGAGAATAGTTGAGTATATGAAATAAAATAAATATTTTTTATATTAAATTTTATGTAAAATATAATAAAAATTTATTTATTATTATTATTATTATTATTTTAATTGAATATTATTTTGGTCTTAAATCAAAATGATCTTATAGAGTCAAACGAGGCCGAAGGAATAGTTAACAGAATTTTTTTAATAATATACTATCATAACGATAAGTTTTTTTTATTTATTTTTGATATTCAACTATAAAGTTTTATTTAAACATAAAACTTGCCTTTCCCACAAATTAACTTAATACTATTTCTGATAAAGTAAATAATAAAATAAATCATAAGATAGACAAAATTAAATCAAGGTTCAACCAACTATATGGATGAGGCTGTAAAATTTAAAATATAGGATGTTTACTGGCTACCATTAATTGCTGTTGCTCATTAACTATTAATTTTAATAAAATTAAAATTATATTTTAATAAAAAAATTTATAAATTATATGAAATAAAATTAATTAGTATATTAAGTTACGTAAAAAAAATATGATATAAATTAATTATTATTTTGATTTGTGATTTTAAATTATATTTATGAAATATAATTAATTTTTAATATTAAATTTTATACATGATGTAATTAATTAATTAGATTAGTTTAATTTAGTCTGGCTAAAAAATAAATCAGATTATATTTTTTTAATAAAAAAATTAAAAATAATTGGTTTAGGTATGAAACAAACATTGCAAAAATGACCCACTCCTATCAGAAAAGATTTGACGATGCGATTGGAACACGAAAAACAAAAAAATAAATAAAAAATAAAAAAAAAAGAAAAAAGAAAAAATAAAAAATAGAAAAAGGAAAAAATAAAATGGTGGGTCCCACTTTTGAGATGCCTACAATATCTGGGCTCTGCCCTCTGAAAAGAAAGCAACAGCTATCTGTACACTGTGCCACTATAAACTTATACCAATGTAGATAAATTCTCATAAAAGAAAAAGAGACATATTAATTACATAAATATATAAACATATATCAAAATGTTATAATAAATAAATTTATTTACAAAATTCTAACTATATATTTATAGTATATTTTTTTTTATATTTTTTAGTATATATATTATTATATATAATATTATTTATATTATATTTGTATATTTGTTATATTTATTTTATTTTATTTATTATATATATATATATATATATTTATTCTTTTATGTTTTATTTTTATTGTAGGTTATTCTAAACTATTTATATTATAATATAAATAGATTAGATAATCTAAATTATAAAATAAACTATAAAATAAATAAATCAATATTAAATAAAATTGAATTTAAAATTTAATTAAACATATCCACATTTACTGAAGGAGTTTCTGACTTAAGGAGATCATTTTAATTTTGATTATTATCAAAATGATCTCCATTTTTTTTTATTATTAATATTTAAATTTTAATATAAAAAATTTACTTTATATTATATTTTATATAATTTTTATAGTTATATTTAGTTATTTATTTTTTTTAGTTGATATTTTTAATTTGAAATGATCGGCTAAGTTGAAATGTGAAAAGCGAGAAAAATATTAGAAGGCGTGTTCTAGGAATAAATAAATAAATTTAATATCTTAAGAGATAAAATTAAAAAATGAAAACTTTGAATTTTTATTTTTTTTTCAAAATAAAAGTATTTTAGCAGGTAAGAATTTCTCCCATACGACGAGCTTGATTCGCGAAGGGCAGGCAGGTCTGTGAAATCTGGCGAAGTACCAGTTTCATCAGCCCCGCGGTGAAAGTGCAGATCTGCCTTTCAAAACCTGGAGATTCGTGCGGGCTTTGCTGCCACATAGTACAGCCCACGTCACCCCGTCCCTCGCTGGGCTCGCTACACAAATGAGCCTGCAGGTATTTTCTTTTCGTACATCATGTTCGCTCATTCCCTATACTAATAATAATATTATATTATTCTATCAAAAAAAATAATATAATATTAAATTATTTATGTACAGAATATATTATTTAAAATTTAAGAATAATTAAACCCGTCTTTGCGTTTAATACTTAATAACACGTAAATCTATATTTTTAAAATTATAGTATTCCCATCTTTGAATTTTAATAAATTATTAAATAAAATTTTTTTATTATTAAATTTTTTAAAATTACTATTTTATCCCTTTACTCTCTCTCCTTCCGATTCTCACGCATGTGGCCGAGCGACAGCCGGCGGCTTGTGCGACCCACTGGTGGCCGCGCGTCCTCGCAATTGCGCAGCAATTGGGAGGAGAAAGAGAGGCCGCCTCCTTTACTCTCTGTCCCCCTGATCTCGCTGTACGGAGCGGGAGGAAAGAGAGAATAAAGATAAAATAGTAATTAAAAAAATTAATAATAAAAAATAAAAAAAAATTATTTGATAATTAATTAAAATTTAGAAACTTGATATTATAAATTTAAAAGTAAGAATTTGCGCATTATTAAGCGTTAAAAGCATATACCTGAGTGTAATTATCTCATAATTTTTTAATTTATAGGATTTTATAAAATAATAATTATGGCGATGTGGACTTGGTGTAGCCGAGCCTAGCAGGCTTTTGTCGCGATCGGACCCAGAGGGGGTTTATGTGCCTTGCACGATTGCGGCAACAGTCGAACCCCACGGGCCACGCCCAATCCGTCCTTTTATTTCACATATATTTTAATTCAATTATTTTTTTATTTAATCTTTTTTTTTCTTTTTAAATTTTTTTGGCTTTATTTATTTTTTTGGCATTTGCAGTGATGGCGAATTTGTTCTAAATTGAAAGCTATGATAACTTTTACTGGAGACGCACCGTGCTTTTATTTTTTATTTTTTATTTTTATTTTTTTAGAATCATGCTTTTATGCATAGCTCTGTTTTTTTTTAATTTACATACGAAACACTAAATTCATCATAAATTACATATTTTACTATTTTTTAATAAATATTATATATATCACACTCTGCTTATGAGTTTTACATTTCTATTGTAATAATAAAAATATAAAAAGAATGTGATATGTGTAATATTTACTGAAAGATGATAAAATACGTAATTTAAAAATGTAAATGCAAATGTAATTACATATTTTTTTACGAGCCCCTATTTGATTAAAGAAAATAATAATAATAATTATATATATATATATATATATATATGAAATAAAATAAATTAGCTATATTAAAAAATATATTGAATGTGAAATAAGATAATTATTTAATATTAAAATTTGTATAAAATAAAATATAAAATATTATTTTATTTTTTTAAATAAACTAAGATTTTAATTTGGAAAACTTTTAGTAATGATTAAAATTATTTTTTCCCAATTAATTAAATGAAGCCTAAGCTACCATTTTTTTCGCAGGAATCTATTTTTATGAAATTACAAAAAATAATATAATAATAATTTTTCATATAATTATACATTATAATGAGTTTTTTACCGTTCAGTAATGTCAAACAATTTAATTATTTACAGCAAATTCTGAAAAAATAACTATTCAAAAAAGCTTAGTTCTTCAGTGTTCTTCAACAATTGCTTTTTATTTTATTTTTAAATAAAATTTCTTTCACAACACTTTTACCAAACACCGCATTTAAATACAGTCTTGTTTAATTGATCAGCTCTTGTTTGATTCATATCTAAATGGGTCATAATTATTTTTAAAAAAAATAAAATAATTTATATAATTTTTAATATATTAATTAAATTTATTTAATATTCTCACAATTAATTGATTTTATTTCTCATCATATATATCTCAAAAAAAATTATATAATTTTATTAAAAAAATAATCATGTTCATCTTGAGCATGAACCAAACAGGAACAGTGCTATCTGTGAGGGAGCTTTGGTTTCAACACCGAAAAAATTAAAATAAATAGCAAATAGCAAATAGATCTTCAATATTTAAGTTAACATCTCAATTTTAATGTAATTGAGAAATTCACTAGTTTTTTTTTCGGATAATTACGTACATAATACTCTATATTATCATAATTATATGTATCACACTCATTTTCAAATAATTACACAACAGTTTTAGAAAAAGTGTGTGGAGTGTAATTTTTAAAAGTATGTCGTGTACTTTTAGGTATGTGGCATGTAAATATTAAAAGAAAATAATTAATATGTAAATATGATAATATAAAGTATTATATATGTAATTTTTTTTTTTACATCTCTTACAGGATAATAACCATATGAGTGCTTCTCTTATAGTAGTACCAGGTTTCCCCTCATATTAATTACTGTTTACGACTCTTTGGTCCTGTTTGACAATGGTCTAAAAATTATGGCTAAAATTAGTCATGGCCAAAATCTTAAATTTATTTTAAAAAAAACTTAAAAATCTATTTTATATTTCATGTCACACAAATTTCAACATTAAACAATCACTTTAATAAATCAATCAAATTTATTTCACATTTTACATAATTTTTAATATATTCAACTTACTTTATTTCACATCATACATATTTTTAAAAAATAGCTAAAAATTTTAATAAAATTTTCTTTTTTTTCTTATTACCAAACAGAGCCTTTGTGCAGTTAATCTCTCCCATTTTTCATCTTCTTCCCATTTTTAACAAACAATAAATTATAAGAAAATGATAGAAACTTAAGTAGAGGGTACTTGATGAAACTTTGCCGGTGGTGGCTAGCAGCCAACTTGGCAATATGATGATATAGAAGGGAATATTGATGGAGGCATGATAGGAAAAAAATAAAGGTAGTGGCAGATCAAAAGTCATAAGATATTTACGATTGTTAATACGAGAAATAAGAGAGCTCTGTTAGCAGGCAACAGGCAGGCACCATGGAATGAGGGACAGACTGTGAAAAGAGAAAGAACAGTAGTAAAGTATGTAAGAAAGTAAATGACACTAGGAGGTCCGCCAGTCAAGTCACACAATATTCTACTGCGTATTTAAAGATATATTGAAGAAGAAAATACTTATTAGAAAAAATGAAAAATATAAGTATATAAGAGTATTAAAATAAGAGATAGAGTTTCAGGCATTGAAATTCTGCTCGGAAAGAGAGAGAGAGCCACTTTTTTTGTAATTGAGTTCCGATATTTACAACAACTGTCTTGAAGGAGAGGTGATTTCTCCATCTATGTCACACGGGGTAAGATGATGGCCTATGCATATAAAATCTTGCCACGTAACTTCGGGGTATCAATCCTTCGATAGAAAAGTTGGCTTGTACACGCAACCCTAAAATAGAGGAGACCAAGAAGCGGGGATGCGTTGCGGATTACAGCTCGCTGGAACTAGAAGACAGTGCACGATGCAGCGTTGATGCCTTGTAGCTGGATGGAGCAAATTTAAGATGGATCGTTCGACGGTCTATTCAACAGCAGTGTGACTAGCATAACCCAATGAATCGTTCGACGGTCTATTCAAACAATGAAGAACTTTAAGGACAATAAAACTAATGAGGATCGATCTCTCCCTTATTATGGTGGCCTTATGTTCCACTTCCGAATGCTAGTATTGTGCTTATCCCAATTGTCGATGGTCGGATCACAATAGATCTTTGCAACCATCTTATATACGGTGCCAGGTTATAGCATTTCTTAATTCACCGCATCTTCAACCAACGATTCTATATCAGCTATTATTCGATGGAAAATTATTGACCGATCAGTACCGATCAGTATCGATGGAAAATCATTTGTAAATGGAAGTTCACTATAAGGTGGAGCAAATACAATGGTCCTCATCCTCATAATAACTACACTTTCATGTTGATATGGTCCACCGTGGCTCTTGTGCACTTAAACTACGTAAGAAATTAATGTTGGCGTTCTATAGACGACGATCGATGCTGCGTGTGGGACACGCACCACGTGGGTCGCGGAGATATGGATCTTTCGGGCTCAATGTAGGAGCCACTTGAGCCCATCAATCTCGCCATTCTGGGCCGGGCCCGCCTACGATTGGGGTTCTGAGCTGGGACCCATTTGACCGTCCGATCAGATCTCCCGAAATGAAAGGGCCAAAATTTGTTCAAATTAAAGAACGAGCAGCAGTGCAGTCGATCTGATATCGGCTCAAAATTAAATTAAAATTTTCAATTTTATCTCAGATGATCGATCAGATCTTGACTCGAGCAAAACCAGACTTATTTGTTATTTATACATTTAATTATCATCTTAAATAATAGTCACATAATATCTCGATCTAATAGTTATAAATATTAAAAAAAAAACTAATTAATTTATGATTATTAAGATTTACGCAAAAGCTACGAAGAAAATTTTAATATAATCATGTTTTAAGCTATTACAAAAAACTAGTATATCTTATTACATGTATAAATATATATGAATAATACTTTTTATTTTTTTAATTGATATAATTTAGAACATACTCAATCTCATTCTATATATACTAGTTTAAAATTAGATCGAAAAAAATCTCAAATATATATATATATATATATATATATATATATTTCTGTATTAAAAAAGATTTAAAAAAAAATATTATTTATCAAATGAATGCTATCGTTTTTATATATTAAATATCTTGTCATTAAAACCTTTGCATTTACTTTATCAAAAACAAAAAAATTGAGATAATTACTAACATGCCACACCATTTAATTTTATTTATATTTTACTCATTTATTCTTAATTAATTACGCCATGCACACTCAAAATATTACAAAATCTTACATACACACACTTGAGTTAAAACTTAATCAAAATTTATTTGAAAAAAAATATTCTATTAATAAATTATTAAAATTATATTTTTTACCCTTAATAATATATAATTTTCTCTTCCTTAATACCACACATAAGTGTTGATTTGTCCTAAAATCAATTCACATCGCGGATGTCTCCTTCCTTTACCGCCATCTGAACATTAAGGTTTAAGATTTTCACTCAAAATATATTTAAATATCATTCAAATAATATGATGAACGGCTCATATTTTTTGTAATCTAACTATAGTTAGGTTATTGAAAAATTATGATTACTCATTATAATAAAAATAAATTGAAATATGTGTATGTAAAATTTTATAATAATTTGAGTGTGTATAGGGTAATTAATTAAGAATGAATGAGTAAAGTATAAATAAAACTAAATGGCGTGACATGTAGTTAATTATCTCAAAAAATTTTGTATTTATACGAGATATGCACCTTCAACACAATTAATATTTTTTTTTTCAATTCAACACTCTAATTTATTATTGCTGCTTGTGCCACAAGATATTACTTTATAAGCAATTTGTGTAATACACTAATTAATACTATATACGACCATAGTTTATTAAATATGATAATATATAATATAGGTTAAATTACATTCAAATCCTTAACATTTAAAATATTTTAAATTTTTTAAATTAAGATTCTCAATCTGATTCTTGATGTTTCTTAAACACCCCCATTCGAGATTATTTAAATTATATTTATTTTGTTAAATATATTTTTTTTAAAAAAATATTTTTTATATAAATTTTAAAGTTGTGGCGTATATTTTCTCCCACTCTCTTTCTTCTCTCACCTTTTTCTATTTTCTGTTGCTGATGTCATTATTGCCGCCCCCATAATTGACAGCAGGAGAGACTCATGGAGAGGGGAAAAAAAAACTTGACAGAAATAAAGGAGAGAGAGAGAAATAAAATTAGTATTTTTATATAATTTTTAACATAAAAAAAGTAAAAAAATTTAATTGTTGTGCTAGATGTGTGATAAATAAATTTAAAAGTCAAAATTTTAAAATTATAATTTTTTATGATATCTTGACTTAAATTTTAAAATTTAGATGTAATACACACTATATTATATAATTATTTATATTATAGTGTAAATTACATCTAATTTTTAAAATTTATGTCAAGATATCAAAAAAATTTATAATTTCAAAATTTTGAATTTTAAATTTATTTATCAGATCTAATACAACAATTAAATGTTTTTACTTTTTTATGTTTAAAAAATTATATATATACATAATTATTTTTATAAAAAAATATAAAATTATTTATATCAGATGCATCTGAATAAGATACCGGGTAATAATTATGGGTCCGGCGGCCCAGCCGACAGAGAGAGCCAGAGTGTTGGGTCAGACATGTGTAGCGATTCCGGATCCACTTGGTTCGATTTAGCTGAAAGCGTCGAGAATTGGAACCAATCTGACCTCGGTCTGGCTCGATCCCCGTTTCGGCAGTTGGCTAATCGAGCCCGACTTGGCTCATTGATTGTGACGATCATATTTTTCGACCGTTGTACCAAAAGAACTTCTCTCTATATATTTTTTTATTGTCAGATTTAATCAACTTAAATTTAAAAAAAAAATTGCATGAAAGAATATTACAAATTAATTTAATTTTTAAAAAATATTATTTTTGGCCTCTAGAATTATAAAAACATTATAACTTTAACCTTTCTTCGAAATTCTATCTTTTTTATTGATCTTTTGTAGTAAAAAAAATAAAATTCAATTATTTTTTATTTATTTACACATTCTAATAAAATAATAAATTAAATAATTACTACCAATTATTCTCTTTCATATTTGAATGCTGATTTAATGGTCAAATTTCAGTTGCAGTACTGATTTTTATATTAAAAAGATATTTTTAATAAATGCATTAGTACATAAAATAATATTTTAATGGACTAATAACTTACTTACAATTAATTTTAATGTGACGATTGATTTGTTGTTTTGTCAAGATCACGAGAAATTTCTATAAAAAAAAAAGTCACGAAAAATTAAAATTTTCAACTCCCACCTTCATTAGCTCAGCAATGCAATTATTAAAGGGGCAAATTACAACCAGGTTTTGAATTTAAGACTCAATAATTCACAGGTCAATATTATAATATCGAGATCCCTAATTTTAAAAAATTATTAAATAATTTTTTTTATTATTTTTTTAAATTACAATTATACACCTCCCCTTCTCTCCTCTGCTCCTCGCGCAAGACTTAGGCTTCGCAGCCGCGCGGCTTGTGCGACCCACCTACAGCCGCTCAAGAGAGAGAGAGGCCGAGCGACGTGTGTGATGCACTGGTGACCGTGCAATCGCAGTGAGACTCACCGGTGGCCCCGCAGCCTTGCGCTTGCACGTGGTTCGGAAGGAGAGAGAGAGAAGAGGAATAGTATAATAGTAATTTTTTAAAATTTTAATAATAAAAAAATAACAAGAATTCATTTGATAATTTATTAAAATCAGGGAACTCGATGTTATAATTTTAAAATATAAATTTATCTGTTATTAAGTTTTAAATTCAAAGATCTGATTGTAATTTACCTTTATCAAAATATTGGCCATTAAATAAATTATATACTGACCGCATGAAACCGCCCTCTGAACGAAGAAAACGTGCTGCAGTCTTCTTATTAAAATCCAAGTGGAACGCTCGGCTTATTTTATTATTTCATTATATCGTTTAATTACGTCATCTGTTGACGAATTTAAAATTAATTTTCAGCAATAATTTGCTGCAGTTTCACGAAATTAAAATCGAATAAAATTCGCTCACAGGCCTTGTTTGATTCGAGATAAACATTTTACTTAATATAAATTTTAACTATAAAAATTAATTTTATTATACATCCAGCAGAAATATGAATATTAGAATTAAAATTATTTCATATTTTATATACTTTCTAATATTAAAATAAATTTTATCTATCATTAAATTTAAAACATTAAATATTTTTTCTCTTCTCTAAAATAAAAGCTCGAATAAGAAAAGATCAATATGTGGTATTTAAGGTATAATTAACACTTTTTTAAAAGTAAATTATAGTATAAAACACAATCACCTTTTAAGATATAACAAATCTACAAAACTCTCTGACAAATAAAATTGCAGTCAATATGTGGTATATTTATAGATATTTTTTGTTCAATTTAATAGTCAAAATACACTTAAAAATAACTTTAAATTCAGAGGCACAATTACTCTTAAATTTATAACTTTTGATAGGCAACATTTTCAATGAAATAATATTTCAAAATTAGATAATTTTAATTATAAAATAAAATTTAATTAGTGAAATAAATTTCTACCTTGATAAATCAAGTCCTAAATGCTCAAGCATCAATTAATGACCATTAAATATTTATTAAGTTCACTAGGGTCTACTATAAAAGGCCCAGACTCTTAATTCTTATATCAAATTAATAAATTTATATAGAAAATATTTATAAATATCTAGATCAATCATTTTATTTCATTTCTCAATACGCGGCAATTACATATTCAATATATTGCAAATTATCTAACATCAACTATTTCAAAAGTAAGACTTTCAAAAATGAACATAAGTTGGCATCACATGCTTTAAATTTATTTTTTGATGTGACACGAAATGAAACTTTTCCCTTGTTTCTAAGTTCAACTATTTGTAATAATATTTTTATAAAAATTAACTAAAATGATGAATGAAATCTAGTTATATTTCAAAAAATTTGATTTAATGTTTTTAAAATTATTTTATAAGTATTTTTTTTAACCTGAAGAATATTGAGGGAACAAGAGGAGATTTAACAAAAAAAATTTAAAAGTTATCCACATGTATATATATATATATATAACTAAAAATTTAAAATATTATATTTTTATTTAAATATGTATTATTTATAATTTAAATTTTACGAAGAAGATAATATATAATAATATTAAAAAATAATTATCTTTTAAAAAAAGGATCACTGGATTTCAATAGAATTAAATTAACCAATCTCTAAGATCAACCCATGACAAATTATTCTCCTGGGCACCTCATAATAATTTAACATATTTATGCCTATCTCACAATATAATTTAAAATTGTAGATCATATTTTATATACTTTTCATTTATATAAATAATATAGGTGGTTATCAGATCAGACAAAAGATGAATACAATTCTCTATAATAAAAATTTTTAATTTGATAAATTAATTTTATCTTACCACATTTTTAATCAAAAGAGTCATTTTCATATTTAAGCTTAAAAACCAATAAATCTAATTAATATTTTTCTGTCTTCCCTTTGGAGATTTTCTTTTATATGTATTTTTTTTGCCTATACTTTCACCCGTTTGCTTGAAAATTTGCTGGCTTTTATCTATATTAAACATTTTTAAATTAAAATATTAAGCTCCTCCCTTTAAACTATGTTAATAAAATATTAATATATTTTTTAATTTAATATTATTTATAGTACCATTATAGAATTTTGAAATCATTTAAATGATAAAAACTTCGTGGAAGCTCGATGGAAGAGGCCACACAGGCTGACGGAGTTTTAAAGGTAAGGGGGATCGATAGGAGCCTGATGACCAGGGAGACAATGTTAGCTGGCTACTAACAATATGTGGATAATCAAGAATAAGCGGAGACAACGCAGAGGTGACGCGACCATTGGGTAGTGTTTTAGTTCGCAAGAGAATAATTTCAGACTCGATAGACAAAGAGTGGTGGGGCTGTGTATACAATAATAAATATGACATATAATTAATATTAATTAATTATATTATTATATTATATAATTTGTGAGGAATTTAAGATATATATTTTAGGGAACATTTGGTCCACTATTATTTTAATATTATATCATATTATATAATTATTATAATATATAAATATTATTTTTTTAAAAATATTATTTATAAATATCATCAGATTATAATTATTTTTTTATAGATGTCATGTCATTGAGACTCGAATCTATCGCCTCCTTAATAAGCTTTGAGAGGTATCGGTAAAATTATTAAAATCTCAGCTTTAATATTTAACTAATTTGCTTAATATAAATTTCATTATGAACCAGTCTAAATCTCCATGCCATTTTAATTAATTTCCTATGAACAAAATTATGCATTGAAATCTTGGGATGGCCTGAATGAAAGCGATTTGAGCTAAAATTCCAAAGTTCAGACTTCTATACACCAAGAATTCAAAGAAAAATATTTCATCAAAAAAAAAATTATTATTATAAAATATCAATCAGGTCTCATGCACCTCATTATTGTAAAAAATAATGTGCACTCATGATTAAAAAAGTGCACTTAATCAGAATTGTGATTTAATTAGAATAATGTTTCATTTGGCTTGACACAAAAAAATGAAGGAATAATTACCTACGTGCCACATAATTTCACTTTATTTATGCGTTACCCATCCATTCTTAATTAATTACGCTACTCACATTCAAAATATTATAAAATCTTACATAGACACATTTTAACTTATTTTTATTATGATGAGTAATCATAATTTTTCAATAACCTAACTATAGTTAGATTACAAAAAATCTGAGCCGTTCATCATATTATTTTAAGGATATTTAAATATATTTTGAGTGAAAATCCTAAAATCTTAATGTTTAGGTGGCGACAAACGAAGGAGACATCCGCAACGTGAATTGATTTTAAGACAAATCAGTGCTTTAGTGTAGTATTGTGGAAGAAAAAAAAATACCATTAAGAATAAAAATATAATTTTATTGATTTACTAACATAATATTTTTTAAATAGATTTTAATTAAGTTTTTAACTCAAATGTGTGTATGTAAGGATTTGTAATGTTTTGAGTGTGTATAGCGTAATTAACTAATAATGGATGGGTAAGACATAAAGAAAATTAAATTATATGGCATATAGGTAATTATCCCAAAAATAAAATAAAGAAAAAAAAATCAATAAAACATAATGATATTGTTTAGTTCAAACTAAAAAAAATTATGAGAATTATATATAGAATATGAAATTTTACGAGACTTAATATACATATTACGAAAATCTAAAAAAATTTCATGCTCTAAATTAAAAGTCTTAAAACTACAACTTAAAATCTAAAATTCTAAAACAATTATTCTAAATTACTTCAATACTAAAAACTCTACATTAAATTCCAATTCTAAAACATAAATTTTAAAAATTAAAGTTTTATACTTTTTATTAGCTGTACTATAATCTATTTTAAATTTAATTCATTAAGATAAAAAAATTATTTAGAATTATGAATCAATACATAAGATAAGATTCATAATAATAAACTAGTAAATTATTTTATAAAATTTATTTTTTATAAATCTATGTAAAACATGTATCTCTTTTCAATTTTCATATCTCACACATAAATCACTCAAATTTATTTTATTATTATCAAAATTCATCATAAATTATAACAAATTTCTTTTCTATAAACATAAAAATTTAAATAGAAAATTAATTATATTTTTTAATATATAATTAATATTATTTTACATTTAACATAAATTTTAATATTAAAATTAAATTTATTAATTCTTTTTGTATTTGCTAAAATCTACAAGAAATATTTTATATCATACATATAATAAATATAAGATATTAATTTAATTTTTTGTAGTCCTTTCTATTTACCTGTAATTTACAAAAATACAATTTAGGGGAGCAATTTACATTAGAGCTTTTTGAGGTAGTGCAACACTTACATTTAGAAATTATTTCACATAAATTATTTTTGATAAATTCTCTTCAAAAACAAAAAATAAAATTAAAAAAATACCTTATAGGACTACAATTAATCTGACTAATATAATTGTCAAATTTAATATCTTTTTTACGAAATTTATAAACAGTACATAATTAAACATGAAATAAAAAATATTTATGTTCTATTTATGAAATAAGAAATATACAACGTTTTTTTTAGTATTATTTTTTAATTTAATTATTTTTTAATATAGATTATTATCGAAAATGAATTTTTCATTGTGATTATGAGATGATGTATTTATTTATTTTTCTATATTTTCTTTATCATCATCGAGTTTTTCATGCAACATGAATATATAATTTATATTATCATTTGAATTAATAGAAGAGTTTGAGTCTGACTCAAATATATCTTATAGAACTACAATTAATTTGACTAATATAATTGTCAAATTTAATATTTTTTTATAAATTTTATTTTATAAAAAGTACATAATTAAACATGAAATAAGAAATATTTTTGTTCTATTTTTAAACAGAAATATTTATATTCGGATTAAAAGTTCATGTTATATTGGTTAAAAAATTATTATGAGATTTATATTGGCAAGCATATTAAAGTAGTTCATATATATGACAGCAATTAAGACAGACGAGCATCTTCAGATAAAATATTAATTAACGCTTAACTTAGTCAAAATTAAGGACGACAAGTATGTCAATTAATGAAAAAATTATTGGGTGCGGACGGCTCATTGTTCGGACGTCCAATCAGAGAGCGCCACCTGTGCCTGGATCCAGCTGTATGGCACACGTGGCGCCCTCTGATTGGGTTTCGGACGGTGCGCCGTCCGAACCCAATAACTTCTCCAATCAATGACACAGATTCTTAAAATTTGATTTCTTTTTGTCAAATATCAAAAATATACGTATTTTGAGGAAATTTCTAGGCTTATCATGCCTAACTTTTAAACTTGGCTCATTAGTGGGGAGTGATCGACGGTATGCTAATTTAGGATTGAAGGGAATAGAGAGTAATTGTCAGAGCAGTGTTTATATGATTAAATTGGAATAATTCAGACAGAGTGATTTCTAGTAAGCTTCTAGTTGAATAGGTATAAGATCAAATCATTTTATATTGAAAACAAAAAGGAGCTTCTGGGCTATATAAGTAAATACTGTAATTTTAAATAGTAGAGATATATTTAAAAAAAATCGTAAGACTAATAATGTAAAACTCGGTAGTTAAGCATGCTTAAGTTGAAGTAATATTAAGATGATTTATCTCTTGAAAAGTATCTAAGTTTTGCAGTTCCATAAAATCTAAGCAGATTATACATCAACATTCAGATTACGAGATGTTACTTGTAATAACTTGGTCTGAAGAGGGTGGTGGGGACAAACTCCTGACAGACTTTTAGGGCAATAGAAAGGCAAGATTTTTGACCGACTTTTAATCAAATAGTTGCAAAAATGAATCATATGTTGGAAAGAAAATAAAATTTGCGCGTCATATAAGTAATAATATTATTTTAAGATATTAAGAAGTAGTTGGGAACACTACAGTTAAGCATGTTTAAGTGAAAAATATCTTCTACTACATTAATTTCAAGTCAAAGAACACGAACTTCAACGCAATAAGTTATCAAGCTAATAATTTCTAAACTTTGTTCACAAGGCATTGGCTCAGCTAATATAAAAAAAAATTTAATTTATTTTATAACTTATATAAATTTTAATATTAGAATAATGTTATTCACATTATACATACAAGAAAATTATAAAAAAAAACTTACAAATAATTAACAAAGAAATATTTTCTTAAAGAAAAGGTGTAGAACTGTTAAAAATTCACTCACAATCAAAAAAATTATTTTTAAGCTCTATTTATCGTGAGGACTAAATCAGATCAAAATTATATTAATTTAAAAAATAATAACAATAATAATAAATAAAAATTTTTAATCATTCTACATAAATTCTAATATAAAAAAAATATTATTTTACTTCACATACTCAATAATTTTTAATAAAAAATTAATTTTATTTTACATCCTAAACCAAAATTCTCAATTAAAGAATTAAAAAAAAAGATGAAACCTACTAGCATCATTAAAGAGATTAAAAGTGTAACTACCCCATAAATGAGTGTCATTATTCGCTAAATGATGATAGAGACTCGTGTTTACATCCTGTTATTTCTTAGTGAATCTCATTGTGAATAATCTTTTCGTTTATATTCTACAAAAAATATTAAGAGTCTCTTGCTTTCATCTAACAAAAGATTAAAGAAAAAAAATAAAATGCTTGCTTAACTCTACTTTCGTTTTAGATTATTCCAATAAAAATGCATTTGCCACTAAAAATAATTTAATTCAACTCTTGATGCCACCAAATTTAGCTTTTAGACTTTGTTTACCACCATTCCAAAAAAAAGGTAAAAAAAAAAATATTTTATAGAATCAATGAAAAAAAAAATTAATATATATATATATATATATATAAAAGATGTGAAATAAAATAAATTTTAATATTAAAATTTATATTGGATGTGAAATAAAATTATTTTTTAAAATTAAAGTTTGTATTAAATATGAAATAAAATTATTAAAATTTATAATAAATTTAAAATATTAATTTTGTTTTTTTTAATCACTTATCTTTCTTTTCAATGATTTTTGTTTAAAAAAAAACTTTCTTTTCAATAGATATTAAATATGCCTCAATCACTTAATTTAGGATTAGTATAAGCATAATTTAAGCACTAGAAAACAGTAGTTTGTCAAGTTCACAAACTTTAGACTGGTCATCTAGTTATGGATTAGCCTTAATCATGGTTTAGTTTTTGGATCTATTAACATTTAATATGAAATATAAGTTTTTTATTCAATATTATCTAAGTAATATATTAATATGTAATACATTAGTCTTTTAAAATATATATTTAGTTAAAATATATTAATATACTATTAAATAATTATAAATTACTTTTATTAAATTAAAATAAATTGATATATATTGAATCAATTTATAAATATATGTATTCAGTTGAAATATAATGATATAATATGTATAAATTATGTAATTGTGAGTAATAAATAAAAAATAACTTAATATTAAATTATTATCTAAATGCTTGTATTCTGTTTAAATATTTTGAAAAATTATCGAATAACTGTATAATTGCTAGTTTTTAGCTAGAATAATTTAATATGTAATAAATCATATTTTGAATATATGTATTTAGCTTAAATTTATTAATATAGTAATGAATAGTAATCTATCCTTCCTTTTAGAACTATATCTTTAATCGGTAATTATATCGATGCCACTAAAATCTAATTATTTTATATATTTTATATCTAAATATTTAATATTATCTATTACGTATAAAAATTTTATAAAAATTATAAATCTTGCTACGAGGTTATTATTTTAGTGTCTAAGAAAATATTCTCAATTTATTTACATATTTATGTATTTTTATTTGCATATTATGCATTTTGATATATATAAGAGGGATGTATAAATATTACTATATATATTAAACTATATGATATATGTTTATAAAATAATATATGTATATATTAAAATATCTAGTATATATATTAAAATGTATAAATTTGTAATTATATTAAGATAATGTTTCATTTAGGTATTAAAATAATAGTTTTGCTTTAATTTGTAATTTGAATATAAATTTTTCACTCAATATATAATAATAAATAATTAAATATAAAATATGTAAAATAATTAATTCTAATAGAATAAATTTAACTATTCAAATTATTATTATTATTTTTGATGAAATTCCCCAAATTATTGCTAGTCAGTCAATCAGAAGCACTGGTTCACGGATCCACTACGGCCCGGCCCATTTAGAGGATATGGATTTACGGCCCGTTCCGTCGACGGCAACTGCTCATTCGAAATCCCTCGGTGAGCTCTTTCCCTCCATCGCGCTTGACGGTCTCTATTCCGTCAGCAATGGCGGCCGCTGCAGCTTCTCTTGCTCTCTCCTTCATGTCTTCTAACCCTCGGTGCTCTACTCGTTTGCGAATTCCAGCATCCCTTTCTCCAACCCCTTTCCACTGCAACCTTCGTCCGTGAACCACCCCAAACTTTTGCATCTCTTCCTCCTCCTCCTCCTCCTCCTTATTCTTCGAGAAGGAAAAAGGACGCCGCAGCCGCCAGGTCGATGAAAACATTCCCGACTCCCACGGCTTCTTCCCACGGTACGTTCCCTTCGCCTCCTCCTCTAACCCCGATAAACGCTACTCTCTCGACGAATCGTCTATTGGAGCAGCTCCGTCGGCCTTCTAGACGTCCGCAACGATTTCTTCACCTCTGTGAAATTCCCACGATCCCATTGGCTCGATCTACAACTCCAGCGTCGGCCGCACCACCTGGCCCTATGCATCGGGCGTCTGGTCCAAGAAAGAGTCCGTTTTCCCTGAGATCGACACAGACCACATCGTCTTCCTCTTCGAGGGCTAGTCCAATCTCTTTTAGATTGAAAGGCTTGGCCGGAAACACCACGGCGGGATGCCGGATCTCTGGGTCAAGCACAGCGGCATCTCACACGCTGGATCATTTAGGAGCCTTGGAATGACAGTTCTTGCATCCCAACTTAACCGTGTCCTTAGTAAAGCTCTCATCCGACCCCATAGCAGGCGTCGTTTGCGACTCCATCGGTGATACCTCCGCCACCTTTTCACCCTACTGCTCCGCAACTAGGGCTGTAAACGAACCTTTCTGAGCCGAGTTGTGGTCTGTTCATGTTCATATTAGTTTACAAAAATTGAGCTCGAGCTTGGTTCACAAACATAAAAGCATGTTTGGGCTTAGTTCATATAGTTTACAAATGAGCTCACTACTGTATTTACAAACAATTTCATATAAATCTAAATTCGCAAACACAAAAAACATAGGCAAGTTCTTGTATATTAAGGAAATTAATGTGTTCATAAAGATATTCATCATCATGATTTTTAAAAGAGATTGAATCTTATATAGCGATTGACTCAATATCTAAAAGAGTATTATATTGAATCTTATAATTAATAAGTATGTTTATGAACTTCATATGAACAGTTCATCAATGTTAACGAGCCAAATGCTAGTATGTTTAAACTCGTTCATTTATCAATTGAGTTTTTAAAATTATGTTTGAACTTGTTTGTTAATATTGACGAACCGAACACAAACAAGTTCTTATTGAGCCGAACACCGAGCTGTTCATTGAACACTCGGTTCATTTACAACCCTAGCCACAACTAACATTCCTGCCATTGTCTTCCTCCTTGTCGACCTTATTTTGCTTGCCTACCTCATTCAACCCATTATTAATGGCGCCATAGTTCTCTTCATCGAAACAAACTTCAATGGGTGCACGAGTTTGATTTGGGAGGTCACCGTTGAGCTCCCAATTTACCTTGCCAACTCTCTGAACTTCACCTCACCTCCAAGTCAGCAGACAGCAGCCATTCAATGCCGCCAACAGTTTGACTAGGAGGTTCATGATTGGATTACGTCCACCGAGGAAATCTTGGGAATATCTGAGCCTTCTATAAGTGCAAAGAGCTTGGCCTTCTTGATCAAATGCCTCCTTGTTTGTCTCCATTGTCCAAGTTGCCAATGGAAACTTTTCATATCTCCATTATAAATTAGGATGGAGTGATTCTGAATATATCTTTAATGCTTAAACATTTGCGACTGTTATCTAGATTGGCGATGCTTTGTGCACATAATATCATGCTCTGGAAGACAGATTTTTTCTTATTGTCTGTGTGAATGTTGTCATGTCATATGTGATGAGAATGATGAGATCTTTAAGTTGAAAGGCCATTTAATTCAACAGCCCAGACCAAGAATTTGAGAAATGTATGATACTTTTTAGGCGTTGAAGTTGGCTACTCAGAGGAAAACATATATACCACAGAGCATCTTTTAGACATACTCGACTTGGCAATCCTATATAATTGTCTTTCTTCTTCTTGAGTGTCTAGCTTCTTATATAAATCCTCAAGAGTCATATTTTTTGCATTGCCTATTGCTTTCTTAGATTCTCGTCGAGCCACTTTATATTTCTTCCACTTATCTTTTTTTTTTTTAAACCAATCTCTATAACAAATCTTATTCTTCTTAATTTTTTCTTGTACATCATCTTTCCACCACCCACTATCTTTATTATTTGGAATCATTCCTTTGGATTCTCCCAGCACATCCTTCACCACTTTACAGATACATTTAGCAACTGTCAACCACATAAGATCAGTTTTCCCGTTAATGTTCCATTGCCCAAGTTCTAGAACATTCTTCTTAAATATACATCTGTTCTCATTCTTTACATTCCACCATCGAGTCCGAGGATAGAATTTTGACTTATTATTTCTTCTCCAATACTTTATCTCGGAATCTAAAACCATTAATCGATGTTGGGTAATCAAATATTCACGTGGAGTGACTTTACAATCTTTACAATCCAGGCGATCTCGTTTTCTTGTAAGAAAAAAATCAATCTGAGTTTTTGAAGTTCCATTCTTGTACGTGATAACATGCTCCTCTTTCTTCTTGAATAAAGTATTAGCAATTACAAGATCATATGCTGAATAAAACTCTAAAATAGTTTTACCCTCCTCATTTATCTCTTCAAAATCATATCCACCATAGATGCTATTAAATTCCTCAGCAACACTTTCAACATGTCCATTTAAATTTCTTCCAATAAATAATCTTTCCTCCTGAGGTATCTCTTGTATTAACTCTTCCAAATCATTCCAAAATTTTTCTTTTATGCTCGCATCTAAGCCTATTTGGGGAGCATACACACTTACAATATTAATAGTCATTTCATTGATTATAATTTTTAAAGCCATAATTCTATCACAATTTCTCTTAACTTTCACTATGTGATCCTTCAAGCTTTTATTCAGAATAATACCCACTCCATTCTTATTTGTATTCTTACCAGAGTACCAAAGTTTAAAATCTTGACCATCAATTTCCTAAGCTCTCTCCAACTCATTTTGTTTCCTACAAGCACAAAATATTAATCTTTCTATGAATCATAATATCACCAACTCCATTAGCTTACCCGTCAGGCTGCTTATATTCCAAGTTCCTAATCTAATCCTACTGACTTGAGTTCTAGTATGATGGACTAGCTTCTTTACCCGCATCCGTCTATGATGTGGGGACCCTTGCTCACTTTTCACTATACCCGGACGCCGATGCAGCGGCCCTTGCTCATTTTTCACTGTATTCAGGCAATACAGCGCGTCGCTTCTAGGGAACGCCCTAACTTTAGCGTAATTTTCTAAAGGATTCATATCATGATTGATTCGACAAGTTTTACACTGGTTGTCAACTGCCTAGCGCAACCCTCCGCATTTTTCATCCGGGACTTGGGACCCGGCAACTGTGTGTTAACTTATATAAATATAATATATAATATTATATGTTATAAATATTATATGCAAATTAATATATAAGTTTATTTGCATGACAGAGATGTTCCTCTAAGCATATACCTAGAACCTATGAGGGCGAAAAGTATCTTGCGGTGAGTTGATCCGGTTAGGGCTGGGAGTGTTCACTAGGTGATGTCCCAAGAGAGGGGAATCACTAATGCGAGGAGCGACTCTTGGCAAGTTTCTAGGATGATAGAGTAGCAGGAACTTCTTTCAGGTTTTTAAGTAGAGTGGTATAAGAATGATGGCTCCACATCAGAATACAAGCAGATAAATATTAAGGCCGAGATATATGAGATATTATATTCCACGTGTTATGCTGATATGTTAGGATAAATATTATGATGCGAAGCTGTACATGTTTTACTTATTGTATCAAACTACATGTTGCAGTGTTGATTGATTCTATATGAAGTTGGTAAAAGCTAGATTCGCAAGAACTCGCCACATATTTATTTTTCAAGTACACTACAGACTGCACTTGAGATGGGTATGAGTGTGATGACTTTAAAGGATGTTTTGAATTAGTATTTCCTTTCTATTTAATTACTATGTATTTAAGACGGTAATGTAGAATTTTTGTGATAACATAAACTGTTCCCTATGATTATTAATATATTATTTTAGCTATTGAGATTCAATTAAATTACTGTGTTAAAAGTTGTTTTAGGATCACCCCCGATTTAGCTAGTTGATCCGTTGCTTAATCTAATATTAGTTGGTTGGGTTGTGATGCCATATGAGGTTTCAATTTTTTTTAGAGCAAAGTGGTATGCCATAATTTTCTCTTTTCTTCTTTTCTATTCAGGTCATGTTTGTGTAGGTCTGCCCTCTCAATGCTTGTTACAAAATCCGGTTTCTTGCCCTTTGCTCTGAGATTTTTTTAAAATTTTTTATTTTTATTTTTTGAGTTTCAAGTATGTTTTCAGTTTTGCGTATTTTTTTCATGAAAAACGATGCACTGCAATGAATTAGAAATAGAATTCACTGAAAATGGATTTCCTACCAGTGTGCTTTCAGTTTTTTTTTTGTCTAAATGCAAATTGGTTAGATTCAATGCAAGTATGCTTTCGAGCTTAACTTTTCAGTCTGGTTAGATTCTGCATATGGCTATCATGCCATGGTGAGCTAGCCCATATGATTCCAACTTTCTTATGCTTTTCCCCTGTACCCCATTGTACTACTCTTTTCCTTTTTAACAATAAAAGCCTGTCCAGTCAAAAAGAGAGATGAAGAAAATTGCTAGTAAGAATTCTTAGGTGAAGACGGTCTGCCAGAATGGTAAAATTTGTTGAAAATAGAGCATCCAATTCAATCTACTTCACATGCTATACATTTTAAGATGATTTGTAATAGTAACAATAATGGCTATGAACATTAAGTGACATTTACAACTTACAAGTGACACTAATGCAAAACAATTAAAAAATGTACTGAGAAGAGCTTCCCTTTCATGAACCGCTTTTGATGTTATGTTATTTAGAGAAAATAATTATTTAGTTTGATGATATGTGTTGTTGACGTAGGATATGGGGGTCCCAGGAAACACCGAAGAAGAGAGAGTTCCGGGAGACGGCGGCGCGCAAGGGGGGGTGAACCTGTCAGCGGAGGCTCAGGGAGAAGATTCTGTCCAAAGCAACCAGAAAAGCACACAGAGATTTAACGTGGTTCAGGGAGGAAATCCCCTACGTCCACCGGTCGGTCAGCAAGAGAGTTTCACTAATAAGAAAAAGATAGCCCTGAAGGCTGTACAATGTTCTGTGTAGAGAAGAGGAAGAAGGAAGAAGGAAGAAGGAAAAAATCCGGAGCCCCTCCGTTGGGATCCTGATACAGTGAATAATCGTTCTCTTCTTTCTCTCTGTCTGTCTCTATCCGTGTCCTCTTTTTTCTCCTCCCTTTTTTGTTCCAGGACTGTTCAGCGATTTTTATAGCCGTTGACGTGCGTAGCTCCACCCTGGTTTTCCGGAGAAAAAGTGATGGATGAGCTCTGAGCGCCGCTTGGCTGTCACTGGAGAGGTTTGTAGCTGTACGAGGAAGATGACATCTTTTAATGCTGGTACTTTTATGGGGAAGAGCGTCTGTACGAAAATCGGCGGGGTTAGGTGAAGTTGATCGTGACAGGCGTTACCTCGTACCCTCGGGCCTGAGGTTACGAGGGATGATCCTGGAACGTCATGGCCGATGTTTGAGTGAATCCTTGCGCCCGAGGTTTGACCTGGGTCAATAGCCCTGCAAACTGGAAACTGAGTCAGCAAATCAATCAATCAAGTACAGACCCGTCAGGCGCCACGCGTTCGGCCAGGATGCAGCGCAGGAACCACGTGTTAACATGTGTAGATATTTTTATAAAAGAAGATGACATCTGGATGTTAGGACAACTAAATAGCATGACATAATCACATTTACAGCTATTGTTTTTCTAGCATCTTTTTCCAGTTTCAGTTCACTTGAAACTTTGGAATTTAGTCTTTTTTTGTTTGTAATTCCCTCTTTTGCTCTTGTGGAGAAGGTAATACACAACATTGGAGTAATTCTGAATCAGAAAAATTTTCAGTTTCAACATTCCCATACTCGTATTTTTTTCGCTTTCAGTTTTGAATAGTAATTATAAAGTGGCAGAATTCTTCATTTACACTTGCATTCTTCAGATATACACAATAGAGCCAGCTTTGTTGTCCTGCTGTGCATGATGCAAAATTTGATGTTTGGATTCTCTTGCCAGGTCAGCTCTATGGTCCTGTTCTTCATAATTAAAAAAATTTTATGGGACAATTACTTCTGCTGCCATGTTTTTCATTTTATGCAATTAATTTTGCTGTCATTTTTCATGAGAGTCTTCTGCGTCATGAGTATTATTTGCACTGTTATAGTAATTAAAGTTAGGGAGAGTTTGATTCAATATTATCTTGACGCCATGATATTTTTAGATAACTTTTTAAAAATTTATGAAATTTCATTGAAAAAGTGATATCTAGATGTTTGACATCTAAATAATATAATATAAAATTAAGATAATATTGAACCAAACAGCTCCTTAGGCATAAACATTTTGGTGTTAAAATCTTCTGTGGATATGTTCTTCTTTCACGGAGCCAAACTCTCTTTTTGTTAGCCCCTTACATTTAGGTGGGATGAAAAAACATGGAAGATTTGAGTTACTCTGTGGTGTTAGTTTTTTTGTTGAAGGTTAAGTAATTCGGCAGCATGGCAATTTTGCTTAAACTTGTAGAAAGAAATATTATATGATGTCAACAATATTTAAATATTATTTTGTTCCAAAATCTTTGTTTGGTTTTGTTTATTTCAAATATTTCTTAGTTTCATGTTGGTTTGATCTCGTTCTTTCAACGTGGGATAAGTTATTTAGGGTTAAATCTCTTGCCTTCTATAAAGCATGAACACTTTAAAAATTACTTATTTTTGTGTCAAGCATGTCTTAATAAAATAATATTAAAAAAATTAATGAATACTTTTTGAATTTGCGAGGACACTCTGAGATAAAGACACTTCTGAAATGTAGGATACTTTTGAGACACACAAGAGATAAAATTGAATATATTTAGTATTAATACTAAATTTATTTTTTAATATTATATTTCCTAATAATGTTAAACATAAGACTAAAATCTATAGATAAATTTATCTCCTTTTTAAATTTTTTATTAATACCAAAATTTTTTTTATTATTAACCAATATCTTATTATTATTAAAATTTTATTTAATATAAATTCTAAGCTAACTATATTAAATTAAATTTTTTCCTCCCTTGCTGCCCTTAAACTGCATAAAACTGAATTAATCATAAAAAATTAGAAATTCTAGTTTCATTTTTGTCCTTATCTCATCCTCAACGTCAAGAGTTCTTTCCTCATTTTATTGTCGTGCTCACCATAGTTATTGTAGCAAGTAAAGTTGTATTTTATCTTATTCTTCTACTCATTTTGTAAAGTAAGTTTTAAATTTACATTTTAAATTTTGCTAATGTTAATGACATCTCTTTTCAAGTTCTCTTTTTGATCTTATGATACTTCTGCGCTATTCACAACTTGTTCATTCTTAAAAATTCGAGTTTATTTTATATTTTATATAATTTTAAGTATGAATTATTTATTTTATTATTATTATTATATTTGATATGTTATACGACGTCTATGTTCTATATTTTTGAAAATCATCGTATCACTGTATTGCACTGTGTTGTGTTCGCGTGTCTCTGTTTCGTGTCTATGCTTCATAGCTTACTGTAATCAAGATAAGTTATTAATGCGGTTAGCATACCTCAACCTAGCTGACCTCTTCCCAAATCCAAATGGCCCCTAACCCTAAATTGTGTTAGAAGTTTTATTAAAGATAGCATCAACTGAATGGCCTCCATTCAGGCAAAAGGATCACAAACTTCCTCATCATCAAACCTGGTCTTTTGTTTGTATTTTTTTTTGTATTTTTTTGTATTTTTTGTATTTTTTTTGTATTTTTTTTTGTATTTTTTTGTATTTTTTTGTATTTTTTTTGCTACTAGTCTTTGTTTTGTACTTCTTTACCTTTCTTTGTGCATCCCACTTAAATTCAATGGCACTATGGCCCTTTGATAGATTAAGAAGCTCCCAAATTTCATTCTTTTGTGTGGATTTTATCATCTATGACCCTCTTCCAATTTGTTAGTTTTAATAGCATCTTCAAAATTAATAATTAAGTTAATTAGTGAAAGTTCTGTATAGTTAATATCTAATTATACTTTAATATGTAATTTTTAAAGACTTTTTAATAGGTTAGACTTGAAAGGTGGTGGAAGAGATAGAAAGTATGAGAGCAAAATTGAAATTTAAAAAATAAAAGATACTAATGTAAATCGTTTGTTTCGATTTTTTATGTAATAATCAGAATTTAAGGAATATTTGTTATTACAAAATTTATAATTAACTCTTAATGTTAAATGACAAATGCCACACAATACGTCAAATATTACATTCCTGTTTAAATATATATTGTTTTATAGTTTAAATTTTTTTCAAAGTGGTTATAAGTAATATTTGAAATTTTGAACGATACGTAGTTAATTATCTTTAATTTCTCCATTAAGCTAAATGACAAATGCAAATAAAAGGGCTTGTCACCTCATATAGAAAATTGATGCTCCTAGTCCTTTGATTTAAAATATTCATGTTGATGTACCAATTCTCAAAACCTATGAAAATGCATAAAATATTTTTATCATCCAATTTCTTCGGGCTTTCTTTGCCCTCGAAAAACTTCAATTGTGATGCATTCGGCTGGAACCTTCTCCATTTCGTATAGTGTTGGCCTTTCCAAAGTTATTTATATGTGGTCTTCGCCTTATACCACTTAGTTTTCAGCATGCTTTGAAACATGTCGAGTATAGTTTAATTCTTTTTTTACGTGATGTCATTTTATTGAAGGTAGTGTAGCCAAGGTCCTCTAAATGCTATAGAGTTTGCATTTTTTTTTTCAATGTGAATGTAAGTCCATAGTCCAAGCTCATTGCCTTGATTTTACACTAAAATTAAAACTCTTTGAATGCTTGAAATATCTTTACCTTCTCTTTTAAGTACATCCAACTTTTTGTTTGATTAAATCATCAATAAAAGTTAGCAAATAACGACCTCCAAATGAAATTATAATGATCGGCATATATATATATATTTGGGTTAATTATAAAAAAGTTTTATAGTTAAACTCTACTTATATTTGATTTATAATTTTTAAAATATTTTTGATGAATTCTTATTCTAAAAATTTTGTAATAATTATTATATTTCATATTTAAATTAATAATTTTTATAAGTATTTAAGAAATATTTTGTTATTTAATTTTGTCTATCATCTTTTTCTAGAGTTTTTCTCAGCCTTTTCTTTCTCTCTCTTTCACATAGGAGAAGTTACTGGGTCCGAGCACACGTAGCGCCCTTTAATTGGGCGTCTTTAATTGGGCGTCCAAACGGGGCCGCATAATTTTTCCTTCCATAGGGGAGCATGCTAAGGAGGGTGACAGAAAAGTGAATGAGAGAAGAAAATATAGGAGAACAATATAATTTTTAAATTATAATATTTAGTAAATCGTAAGATTTTATTAGACACTTTTTTAAAATTTTAAATTAAATTGTAATTAAGAATTAATTGTTAATTTTTTTTAATAATTAATTTTTTTGTGGACATCATAGTTTAAAAGAGCTTGTGCACAAAGTTCTTTGCTTCTTTGTATTGAATATATTTTACAGAGTATTTTTTAATAAAATTTTAGAACTTTTTTTCCAAAGTTGAAAAAAAATGAAAAAACATTAATTATATAGAAAAAAGAAGAGTTAAAATGAATCTAGCTAGTAACTTGATATTATATGCAGAATAAATCATTTAAACCATATAATATAATATTATTAGCGATAATTTAAAGATTTACATAACCAAACCAAAAATTCCAAAATAATTAAGTTTAAATATTTTCCAACATGCATTTTTTTAGATTTATTTCACAATTTGAAATTTAATTTTATTTGAACATAATAACAACTACGTGCCATACAATGATACAATATATATATGTAATTTAGTAATGGGTGGATATCTCCGATGATATCAGCATGAAGATCTCCGGCGAGCAAGCGGCGTCTCCATAGCGGTGCAGGCGGCTGCAGGACGTAGGGCGGCGAACAGCTCAGGCGAAAATCAGATATCTCTGTCGCGGCGGCACTCCGGGGGCACGGCCGGATAGCGGGATCGGTCGGAGCAGTAGTTGTAGATGGTGTACTTGAGGCGAACCCATCGGAGGCGGCGGTACTGGATGCCGTCGAGGTCCTGGTACTCGCGGCGGTCCCACCAGCGGCGGCCCTGGGTGGCGCAGAAGCTGGCCTCGGCGGAGGCCTCGCAGCCGTCGATGTGGAAGCTCCGGTAGGCGGCGACGAAGGGAGCCTTGGACCAGTCGGTCTTATCGACGCCGCCTCTGGTGGCCCAGTCGTCGGCGTTCCAGAGGCTGGAGTATATCTTCATGGGCTGGTTGAAGGGGAACCTCACGCCCAGGTCCTTGCAGTTCTTGAATACCCTTATTGGGATGTCATCCACAAAGAACCTGCCATTAATTAGTCATTAAAATATTCAATAAATTAATTTTTTAATTTTTTAAATTATTTCTTTTATCAAAAAAATAATTATTAAAATTGTAACTGATTAAACTAAATTATATAGTACGGATGAAAGAGAAAAATGCAAATATTAAATTTTAAAAATAATAAATGCTCTTCAACATCAATAAATTGAATAATTGTAACTTTAAATTTTGAATTAAAATCTAAATTTGAAACTTTGTTTAACTTATAATTAATATATTTTATAAATAATTTTTTGTGAAATATAAAATAAATTTAATTTGTTTACAAATGAGCATAATAATTATTTTTTAACTAATTATTAAATTTATAATTGAACTATCTAAATAAATTTATATACCGACCATTAAACTTTTATTCTAATAGCTACATAAACCTTTTATTTTCATCATTTTACTTTATTAATTAATAAATTTTAAAATAATTTTATATTTTTTATTATATTTTTTTATTATATTTTTTATATTAATAATTTAATTTTTTGTTACGATTTATATATTCAAATCATACATTTAAATGAATTCTTTTAATTTATCTTAATTGACACTAATTCAATAATAATCCTTTTTCATATATATACAACTTAATTATTTAATATTCTCATATTTATTTTATTTATTAACTTTATTTTTATATCAATCTAATAAAAAAAATTTTATAAAAAAATTATTAATATTAAATTAAATTGTTAATTAAAAATAATTTTTTATTAAAATAAACAATTTATTAATTTTTATAGATAGATAATTTATTATTACTCACAATAATATTAACGAAGTATATCTTAATACAAAAAATATCGAATCGATTAGCGAGAATGTTCAAATATTTTTTTATTTTAAAGGAAGTCTAGATTTTTTTTTTATATATATTGTCCGTACGTCATCACGTGACTTCTCGCAGGCCTCTGTGAGATTGTCCCACGACTGAGAAAGCTGTTTCCAGCGAAAGCAGCGGCATTGAGCTCTTACGACGTTGCAATCAAATGGCGTTCGATCAACGGAACTGAGCTCAAGATCGAAATCAAAATGGCGTTCGATCGATCGATCAACGGAACAGAGCTCGGGATCGAGCACATATCAAAAGAGGAGGAGAGAACTTACACGATTATGAACAGGTTCCACAAAACAGAGTAGTAATGGTAGTCTCTGGTTGGGTCGAACCAGAGGTAGATCCTCTGTTCTCTGTCCCCCTTCCCTCCGGTAAACACATTGGTTTGCAGAATGTAAGGCTGCCCGCTTCTGTTCCCCAAGAACTCAAAGTCAATCTCATCATGCTCCGCGTTCTGGGAGGAGAGCTGCGAGAGATTCAGGAAAACAGAGCATCTTAGTCATGATGAATTAATTGCTTGGCGTGAAACAGAGCATTCTGCTGAAGCAGGGGAATGCCTACATAGAATGCCGTTACAGTGCCGGCAGAATCGCCTGGAACGAGCTTCATTTGCATGCTGAAGTGCCCAAAGAGGTAAGAGCCCCTGGACTGAAACCCAGTCCCTGAAGCAGATAACTCAATCAAGAAGAGGGAGACGATGAAGGCAAAGAGGGGAGATGGTGTTTCTGAATGTTGTTTACCGGTGTACTTGTCTAAATAGAGCTGGACCTCGTTCCCTCCATTGTAGTACTTGATATGATCGCCGGCCCAGGTGGGCACATAGTTCTTCTGGAACGGCACGTCGATGGGCTTCAGCGGCTGGGCGGCCATGGTGGTCACGAAGAACAAAGCCAGTGAACAGAGACCCAGAGAAGCAGGGGAAAAACCCATCTCTGTTAGGTTCCTTCGGGAAAGAGGGCACTTCGCCATTAAATGAGAAGAGAGATCCAGGCTTTATGTAGACGAAGCAGGCGCACCTTACACCATTTTGAGTTCGAGTTTGAGCAGTCGGTGATAAAACAAATATATATCAAATATATATATCTGAATATAATTTTATTAATATTTTATATTTATTTCATTTCATATATATAAATTTAAATATAAAAAATTATTTTTTTTTTTATATCTAAAATAATTTTAATAATAAAATAATTTCATTTTATTTCGTAAGATAAAAATATTTTTTTATTTTTAAAAATTTAATTTTTTTTAAATATATTTAGTTTAAATAGTGAGAATTTAAGTTGTTGATGCACAAAATTTATCTAGCTACTCAAGTGAGGGAGAGTGATATAAAAAGAAGAGAAATAAAAGGAATTATTTTATATAATAATTAAGCATTAAAATTAAAATAAATTACTGTTCTATGTTAACCTTTATAGTATATATACACTAAAAAAAAGATAAATCTTATATATTTTCAAAAAAATTGAATTGCTACTATTATGTTTTTTCAAGTTTAAATGTTATTCTTCTATCAAAAAGAATAATTGTTATCCTTTTATTAAAATTTTTTTATTGTTATCCCATAATATTAACTATTAATTTTTAGCATTAAGTTCTCTAGAATTGAGAAATAATATTACGTAAATTTATGTTTTTTAAAAAAATTTATTTAGATTTGTGAGCATTAAAAATATTTTTAATTACATCCTTAAAATTGGAAAAAAATACTTTACTTAAATATTTTTTAATAAATTTTGATAACTTTATATTAGCTTGCAGTAGAAACTTGATTTTTTAACTAATGTAGTCACATATGTGCATATATTTTTAGTTTTTTTTTTTTAAATTTTTTCTCCACGGGAAATACGGATAAAATAGAGGAATATGAATAGAGTTAAAATAAATTTTAAATTTATTATTTTAACTTTTTGACAAAAGACTAAAAATGATATTTTTAATAAATTTAGCAATGAAAATATTTTTTTTTTAAAACTGTAAAACTACAAAATATATAGTATCTGTAATCTTTAAGAATTGATGTTTACTCTATTAGTTATTAAAAATATTTTAACTTTTTTTTTTTAATTTATCCTAAAATTAACAAATCTTAATATAGAAGCTTCTCCTTGTAATTCCACCATTAACTATAATTGTTTTTTGCTCAAGATTTACTTAAATTTAATTAGGTCCAAAATTTAATTAAATTTTTAATTAATTTTTTTATCATTGAACTAAATTAAACGTATAACAAAATATTTGCTAAAGAGTATATATATATATAACTCAAAAATAAAAGCTTCGATTTAGAAGTTAGGTTGACAAATTGAATTTTTAGTGGACGGAAAATTGAATTATTTTGAGTTTATTCACCTCTAATGAGAAACCATTTAGGTTCGAAATATGATCGAATGATTTGAGTTCGAAGTTTGACATATTTTTTCGTTTGGAACATAATTGCCATCCCTTAATTCCCAATTAGCTAGCATATATAGATGTGACAATAAGGGTGCGCAAAATACTTGAAACTTAAAATTCGATTTAGAACTTAGTTCGAACTCAACTCGATTTTCTTATGACTTAAAGTTAGCCCACTTTAAATAAATTGATTTAACTCATGATCAACTCGATATCTATACAATTATACGCATGCATACATTTTAGATGTATTTTGAAATATTATGTATATGTATTTTAAAAAAACTATATATAAGTAAGTATATAATATATATAAATTTAACAAAAATTAATATATATATATATGTAAAATAAATATTTAAATTAAAAGATAAGATTATAAATTAAGTTTGATTCAATTTAAAAATTAATTTATCTGCCCTGTGGAGCACATGGGAGGCCCCCCCAATGCTTTTTCTGAGCAGAATGACCGCATCGAGGGCAGCTTCTAGTCGATCTCGAGCAAGTAATGGTAAACTCAAAATCATAAATTTTAATTTTAAATCGAGTTTGATTTATATTTGCTAAAATTTTTCGAATTTAAATTTAATATAGTTTAATTATAAGTCATATTTTTTTTAAAATATTTATTATAGATATTTGATAAATTAAAATATAGGAATTTTTATATGCAAGACATAAAATTTACACGAAATTACACATTTCACCATTAATTCATAAATATTACCACTATCACACCATATTCATTTAAATTTTACGCATTTCACATATTTTACACTATATTTTTTTATGGTGAACTTCACATTTCTAAATTGGCCTTGATCTTAATTATATTATTAGTATATTAATTAAATACTATAAATAAATTAATTTATATAAATAATAATTTAAATATTTATGAATTTATGTATTTTATTTTAATTATCCTATTTAAAATTTTCAATTAGGGTGCTGAATTTAAATTCATATGACTATAATTTTTAATTGAAGTAAGAAAATTGATGTGTTTATAGTAAAAAATAAAAATATATATTAGAATTTAAATGTTAATGAATTTATGTATTTTAATTTATATATAATATTATAAAGTATATGAAATATGTGAAATATGTGAAATGCGTAAAATTTA
>KZ451969.1:2823233-2862389 GCA_002786265.1 Apostasia shenzhenica | reverse complement strand
TTATATATATATATATATATATATATATATATATATTTATAGTGTTATCTTTTTCTATAAGTTATTATACTTGTGTTTATATGTTTTAAAAATTAATCGAACTGATCTCTTTTTGAGGTAATTATCTTCAAAATTGTGAAAAAAATAAAATTAATTTTGATTTTATCAATCAATATCGAGCTGGTGTTAGAACAGATCAAGCCATCACGAAATCAAGTCAATTACATATACAATTTATTTTAGTATATTATTTTTTTTCAATAGCTTAATTATAGATTAATTTTTTATTTATATTTTATTTATATTTTTAACTTTTAGATCGAGATGTACAAGGTGATTTAGTTTGATTAAATAAATAAAAATATTCAAAATATCGGAAATTAATCAAAAATTGGGCCGAGCTTGAATCGATAATATTAAACAAGCGAGGCCTCGTCTCAGATCGAACAACTCTTCTTGTCATATTTTAGAACAAATCGAGATCGAATCGAAAACATTTAATTCAATCTTAAGCCGAAGTCAGCGAATTTGTTAACAGCAGCAAATATTCAACAAGTTTTAAACTAGCTATCGACGAACGCAGATGAGAAATTCGGTAACGACACGTTAAGCAAAGATAAAATGAAGCATTGCTTTTCTTCATTCCAAGCACCATATATATATAAACCACAAGTATATGTGTAGGCAATGGCTCTGAAAAATCCCATCAAGGCCAATCTATATGGCCTCGTTTGGTTCGATTTTTTTTTTAGATAAGAGAAAAAAATATTTTATTTTTTAAATTTAATAGGAAAGAAATTTATTTTAATATTAAAAAATGTGTAAAATGTGAAATACTTTAACTTCTAATATTCAAATTTATATTAAATGTGAAATAAAGTTAATTTTTATAGTTAAAATTTGTATTGGGTAAAAATTTTATCTTGAACCAAACGAGGCGATGTATCATATAGCCTGCCAGAAGTGAACACAAAACTTTTGTTCAGGTTGTCAGCCTGTGATCTCTATTTGCAGCAGAGAGATTCTCATTGTACAGTCTATAGATTTAAGATTTGCCCAAAAATAGTTTCAATCATATCGGTCGATTATAGATTAGTTTCACGTCATAAATTAACTTGAGTTACTCCATGAATGAGTGAATAAAATTATTTGATGAGCTGCTTTAAAGTAATAAATTAAATCAAATAGGTATTTGAGGTGAAATTTTATATATATTTTTGTATTATTTTATAATTAAATATTTTATTATAAATTAAATTTTGTGTTATACCTCATATATTATTTAAATATAAATAAATTTTATAAAATATAATATAGTTTATATTTAGATATTTATATAGTATATGTTGTATTTTTTTAACTCAAAATTATGAGCTTTTATTGATTTATGAAAAAAGATTTATTAATTAAAAATAAATTAAGCGCGAAAAGATTTGAATTATTAAATAAAATATTTTGAATTAGGTTTGAATTTTTCTGAAGTTAAAGCTCTACTTATAACATTTTATTAATAAAACCCATGTTATAAACATATGATATTTAAATATATAAATTAAATTAAATTAAATTTATTATTTAAATAAATTAGAGTTTTTATTATCTTATTTTATTTTTATATCTAATTAATTTTTTATAAATATGTTAACTGATATTTATTTTAAATAATAATTCTTATTTTATGATATAAATTATAAGCGGTTTTAATTTTTTAAAAGTAATTTATATTTATTTAATATGAAATGGAATGAGAGTACGATTATATTCAAAAATTTGTAGTTTCAGTGAAGTATTTTTAATTAATTATATTATTTTTTAAATTTTTTTATTTAAAAAAAAGTTGCCTGTGCCGGACGATTTTTTAATTAATAGCACAGAGTTAATGCCGTCCGAAATTTATTTTTTTTGTTAATTTTTTTAATTATACTTATATTATTAATTAATTAAAAATACTTCAACTTAAAAAATCATCGAATTATATTCTGTTAATTAGGTTCTTCATCAAAATTTTAAGTGGCTACACACGCGCGCACACACGCATGTGTGTGTATATATAATTATATGCGTAGTTAACATAATAACGTCAAGATAAGATCTCACTGATCTTGGCATGACATATGAAGTACTTAGGTGGTCAAAACTCAATAGAAAATTGTACGAAATCATATATAACTAAAGAAGCCCAACTTAACGACGACCATCGAACACAAAATATGAGAAATAAATGCCAGCTTCAAGCTTTATCGACGATATACATACTACTAATATGGAAGAAATGATCACTTGACTTGCCACATTTGATCCATAGTTCTATGCTGACTTCCAAGGAAGCTCAAAGGTCGAATTAAGTAACAGAATTGCATGTTCACATATGATCAAGCAAGTCCTAATAATAATAGCTATCTATCAAGTGTTAGAACTTTCTCTAAACATCCCTTCCTAAGTCCAAGAGCAGCTCAACAGTCCCAAGTCGAAGAGCAGCTCAACAGCAGCTCCTTGCCAAACAAGGAGCGCTTAACAGCAGCTCCTTATCAAACAACTGCTCAACAGCAGCACGTCGAAGAGTAGCTCAACAACAGCCCCAAGTCGAAGAGCAGCTCAACAGCAGCTCCTTGCCAAACAGCTGCTCAACAGCAGCCCCACGTCGAAGAGCAGCTCAACAGCCCCACGTCGAAGAGCAGTTCAAAGAGCACACCAGATCGTACTCTCCATACTACTATGTCAACTCAGCATTTAAGACAGTATGGGAGTCCACTCCCTAATCGTCCTTTGTAGGAATAGATGTCAGACACGACAAACTACCTATTGTACCCTCTCCTCCCCAGGCTATAAAAAGGGGACTCAGGCTCTCTCCCACGGGGCCACTCTTTCTCTACCCCCTCTCTCTCTTGTACTCATTTGGTCTCTCATTAGAGACTCCCAAGCTTTGTAAGAGGAGTTGGGATTAGTGAATTCAAATCGCCTGGACGGCATCGTGGTTTTTCCCCCGGACACTCGGGTTTCCACGTAAAAATTGTCATCTCATTTCTCTCTGTGGTGGTGCATTTTTTGCATCAACATCAAGTATGGTATTTAATTTAGGCATACAACAATAGCTATAAGAAACAATCATGAAAATCATATATAAGCAATAAATAGAAGAAGAAAGACAGAGCAAGGAGTTCCATTAATCTAGATGCAATGTTTTAGCTCTGTGTTTTATGATCTCCCTATTAGGGGCTCTGATGAGGACTCTTTTTTGACTTGAGGCTTCATCTTCCTCCTATAACTTCACTCCTCCCTTTCTACCTATTTCACCTAAGCTTGTGTACTCTCTATACATTAATGCCCATTCTTAATGTATATTTTGAACCATCAAGATGGCGTCGAACTTCTCAAATCAGCTCGATTTTCACGTAAAGAGCTTGTTGTCACAGTTTCTTATTTCCTCTTAATTTTTTTCTTATTTACTTTCACCAATCAATAACCCATTATTTTATGCACGCGTGTGTGTGCATATATATGTACATGTAAGTATAAATGTATGTTTATATATATATATATATATATATATATGTATGCATGCCTGTGTATGCACACATGCTGCTTTTGGAGATGTGCATTTTATATTCATCAATATTTTGTAGCATATATTGAAATTACATATATATAAGCAATTATTTTATTATTGATGCAAAAAATGCACCACCACAGAGAGAAATGAGACGGCAATTTTTACGTGGAAACCCGAGTGTCCGGGGGAAAAACCACGACACCGTCCAAGCGATTTGAATCCACTAATCGAATCTCCTCTTACAAAGCTTGATCTCTAAATGAAGACCAAATGAGTACAAGAGGGATAGAGAGAGAGGAATGAAGCCTTCTTAGAGAGATCAATCCCCCCTTATTTATAGCTTAGAGAGGAGGGGACATAGTAGGTTTAGTCTGCCACATCTGACACATATTCTTGGAAAGGACAATTAGGGAGTGGGCTCCCATGCTGTCTTAAATGCTGAGTTGACACAGTAGTACGGAGGGTATGATCTTGTGATATCTCTTTGAGCTACTGTTCAACAAAGGGCTGCTGTTGAGCAGCTGTTCGGCAAGGGGCTGCTGTTGAGCTGCTGTTCGACAAGGGGCTGCTGTTGAGCAACTGTTCGGCAAGGGGTGTTAGAGAAGGTTCTAACACTTATATTAGTAGTTCAACAAATTATATTATTAATATAAAAAATGGTGACTTTTACGTTAGTCAAAGCTTTCGAGTTAATAAGTATCAACTCACTTGTATATTAGGCTACACATGATTCTCTTATTTCTTTTTGAGATCAAGCGGTTTGTCGATGTACTTTCATAGGTCTTGGCTCCTTCTATTATGATTGAGCAAAAATCTAATAAGAACTCCCATTATTCTTCTAGATTGTTTAGCACTATATTCTTGATGTGCATGCGATAAATGAGTTAAAATAACTTATGAATATAGAAAGATTATTAGGAATGCAATGCGCAATTATCACACGATGGTAAGTACAACAATAAGTTATAGTGCTTTTTTAAAAAAAATCTAAGTTATAGTATTAATATACTAGTGTTAATTTTATCCTATTTGCTTAAGTTTTTGAGTTAAAAGGTATTCATTCATTTATGTATCACTTAGGCCCCCGAATAATTAATAGTATAGTAACTTTGTTATAAGCTAGCAGCCCCTATTTGGTTTATTCCTAAGTTTGACATAGCCATTTTTTTTACCTTTTTTATAAAAAAATATAAATATATATATATATGATGAGAAATAAAGTTAGTTAATTGTGAAAATATTAAATAAAATTAGTTGATATATTGAGAATTATATAATCTACTTCATTTAAAAAAAAAATAGTTTTGCCCAATTTGGGCATAAATCAAACAAGAGAGTATAACATTTATCGTGATCCAAATGTAAATGTATATATTATCTACTTTGATTTTAATTAATTAAGGAATTGCGTAATATAAGTACTCAAGAAGTCACATTCACCCATGCATTCTCATACTACACCAACTAAAGAATATTTAACTACAAAGTTTTTTATTACTAGTCTCATTAGTTTGCTCCAAAAAATATTTTTACTATTTAGAATTACGTTATTTACTTATACAGCTCAGAAATTCACCCATCTTCAATTTAGTATGATTTATTTCTGTGCTCGTCTGAGTGCTTATCATCTTGCCTAAAGGCTTGCCATGAGCCTCAATTTTTGCTTTAGTGATTTTTTTTTATTGAGATAACACCAGGGTGATCACTCATACTTAAAAGTTATATATAACTTTAATAGATCATGTATAAGAGTTATATAGATCTGCATGAATCTATCATATAATTTGTGTGATACTTTATATATTATAATAGTTATATATGGTTAATGAAAAGTAAACTTTCATGCATGATCTTCTCTATAATTCTTTGCACAATAACTCATATATATATATATATATATATATATAATTACAGGTGAAGATATTTGCTTTGTTACAACAATATCTGCAGCTGGATCTGCATGAAGGTTTTAAAAACTCAGTTTTGATTTCTATTACAAGATAAAAATATCAGTTTCGATAATTTTGGTATCACTGATTTAAATTTTTTTTATAAATTATTTAAATTTTATAAATTAAAATTTAATGATAAATATTGAATATTATTGTTCAGTAAAAAAATGAGTTTCGACAGTTTCGACCAAAACTCATGTCAATCGGCCGAAACCGTCGAAATTCTCTAATTTTAGTTAAAATTGAAATCGGAAAGTTTTCAGATCTATTTTGATTGAAATCGATATGAAACTACCGGTTCCGGCCGAGCACTAAAAACTTGAATCATTCATATGATTTATGTGTGAAACTTTTGGTTAATTTGACGTGCATTTAATGCAAAAGCATGCATGCATGCAACTTATAATAAAAACCTAAAACATGCATATCTTTACGTGAATTATCTATCACCTTCAGAGATCAGACTTCTTCTATAAATGATAGAAAAGCAACTCGTGTTTTTTCCAAATCCACTGGGTCATTTAATCCATTAGATGAGACTCTGATGCATCGCAACAGGTTAATTGGATCGAATTCGAGTCAAATTCGTCAAAAGAGATAATTAAGCCTTGAGGAAGCTAGAGGCTAGCTTTTGAATGTCTCCACTTCATCAAAACATGAATGTTAGTATTCGTGTGTATTAATTTTTTTTGTTTTTGTTTACATAAAGAAGGTTCTTTTCTGAAAGCAAAAATTATATCGAATTTGAGTCACAATTGGTTAATTGGATCGAGTTTGAGTTAAATTTGTCAAAAATTTAGAAATTATAGTAGTGAGTCAATGAGATAATTAAGCCTTGAGAAAGAGGCTAGCTTTTGAATGCCTCCACTTCATCAAAATTTGAATGTTAGTATTCATATCATGCATCAGTGTTTTTGTTTTTGTTTATGTAAAGAAGGTTCTTTTTTAAAAAAATAAATGATAAAATTCTGTTACTACGGGCGGAGAGATAAGGGCTTAGACCTTGTTGAGACTAATTAAAGAATTTGTGTCCAAGGTAAGTAATAATTTAAATATCAGAATATCTAGATAATAGAGGATAATATTAAGATAACATTAACCAAATGCTCCTCTCAACAATTATTTTAAAGCTTATAGAAAAGGAATAGCTGGCCAAACTTAGTGAGTCTAGATAATAATAGAGTTAATTTGAGGTTCTTTGAGTGGCAATGAGAGCTTATCAAGTGAAATAGAGAGAGAGAAAAAAATTGGAACCTTTAATTTCTGTGACATTCGTGGCTGAAGAGGTTAAAGCGAAGAGTAATCACCAGGTGATGTCCTAAGAGGAATAAATCACTAAAGTAAAGTATATGATGAGATACGTATATAAATATAGATTTTTTTTAGATACGTATATAATGAAAAAATAAAATTAGTTTATATATTAAAAATTATATAAGTTATTTATTTTTTTATCATGACTAATTTTAGTATCAACCAAGCAGAGGAGGCTACTGAATTTGAGTGAGATAAAGCCCAAACAATTTGGGCTTGAAAGTGATTTTGGGCCCTTGAAATTAATTAATAAACAATTGGCCCATGTACGGCCCAATATGCCAATGAATGCTTTCTTTAGCTGCATTTTAACCTAGAAAACATGTGATGATACAATTTTTTTTTTTTTAAAAAAAAGGGAAACGTGTGATGATTTATTTGATGATTAAATTGTTTAATGATGAAATTTGTTATGCATCTAGATGCAATTCTCATCAAGTTATTTGTGTAATCTATAACATGCCTGAGACTTATTCTTCGTTCTTTCTCTCGCCCAACTTGACTCAATAGATCCCCCCAAAACGAGGGAGCTCATGAGTCCAAAAGAGCCATTGGATTCTAATAAAGTTTTTTCATCAACAATAACAATAATAATCCAGCCTTAATCCCACTAGATAGAGTCGGCTATATGAATTATTTGTTTCCATTGCGCTTTATCAATTAACAAATTCTTATCTAAGTCTAAGTAATTAAGATCACTGTTTATAATTTCTTACTATATTTTTTTGGTCCCCCTCTTCGTCTTTGTGTATGGGCAAGATCCAATAACTCGATTTTTCTAACTGAAACTTAAATTTGCTTACGATTTATATGTCCAAATCGTCTAAGCTGACTTTCTCGAAGTTTATCCTTAATTGGTGCAATACCAATTTTCCTTCAGATATACTTATTTCTCATTCTATCATTTCATGTATATCTACACATCCAACTTAGCATTTTTATTTCTATAATATTTATTTTATTTGTATATTTTCTCTTTATAGGCCAGCATTCAATACTAAATAACATCATCATATTTCTCAAATTAAATTTTTTCATCAACCTTAATCGAATAATGTTATTTGTTCAATTAATAGTTAACTTCTCCTTATTAAAAATTTTATTTTTTAATGAAGAAAAGTAAGACAACAAAAAATTATGAGAAGTAATTTTATCCACTCAGACATAAATAAAGATTTGTTAATTGATAGAGCGCAATAAAAATAAAAGATCTATGCAGTCGACTGCTCCTACTGGGATTAAGATTTCGTTATCATTATTGTTGTAATGAAGTAATGAGTAAAAGCTAAAAACTCTTAAATTTTAAAACTCTGAAATTTTAAGTTAGGAGGTGTTTAATTTGATATTATCTAGACATTATAAATATTTAGATATTATTTTTAATTAATAATTCTATATTTTTTCAAAAAGTTATCTAAAAATATCTTTAAACTAAATAATATAATATAATTTTAAGATAAAATTAAATCAAACATCTTTTAAAATTCTCTGAAAAATGTGCCATGTTTGGCGCGAGGACAAAATCAGGACCAAAATGATACTAATTTAAAAAACAATAATAATAATAATAATAATAATAAATAAATAAAATTTTTTAATCATTCTACACAAATTATAATAAAAAAATAATATTATTTTAGTTCACATACTCAATAATTTTTAATAAATATATATACTTTATTTTATATCCTAGATCAAAATATTCGAATCGAGTATTTTGGTCTAGGATGTAAAATAAAGTTAATTTTTTTATTGAAAATTATTGAGTATGTGAAGTAAAAATAATATTTCTTTATATCAGAATTTATGTAGAAATGATTAAAAAAATTTATTTATTATTATTATTATTGTTATTAAATTAGTATTATTTTAGTCCTGATTTGGTCCTCGCGCAAAACAGGGCCCGAGATGGAATGCACCTATGAAATTGGGTGTGAAAATATCTATATAGCCCACTAATAAACAATTGCAAATTATATCACTTCATTAAAATAGTTTTCCTATGGGTCACGCCAGCATTAAATAGCCTTTTTAAATTAACCAGCACTAACGCCAACTACTTCATTGATTAAAAATAATAATAACTGATTAAATTGAAGTTGGCACATTAATGTCACGATCCTTGACTCAAAAAACAAAAATTAATTAATAATTTAATAAGATTTTAAGTTGAATTTAAATTGATTCAATTTAAATAAGTTGACTAATGAAATATTTTTATAATTTAAAATTTTTATTAATTTAATGTTGAGCTGACATTTAATCGAATTAAGCTAGCTTGATTCGATTTAAAATATAAAAAACATTATTTGTAAATATTTATATACATAACTTCTTTTAATATATTAGAAATTTTTTATAACATTTGTTAAAATCATTTTAATTGTAAATTAATTTTTGTTTTGTTTTTAATCATTAGACCAAGGCGTATAATATAAGCTAAATGAGATATTTATATTTAATATTTAAATTGAAAGATTGAGAATTAATTGAGAGTTAAAGTCGAGTTTGACTCAGACTGAGTTTAACTTGAATTGAATTTAAATCGATAGTAAATGAGCAAGTGCAACTCAAATCATGATCAGATTTAACTCTTCTCAATTATATTTTACATCATGATCGAATTAAAAAATTTTAATTTAATATTAACTGAGTTTAAATCGACTCAATTCATTAACAGTTGTAATGTTCACTTGCATTGCATCATTTTTTATGTGCCGCTTTTAACTTATGTCCCCCTAAAGTAAGTTTTATTACATATTTCACCCGTAAAGTTATCTATTTACTTTTGTCCCTCTTAACTTTAAATGATTATTTACAAATTAAACCTTTCCCTCACTCTCATTATCTTCCTGTGAGGGTGAAATATTGGTTATTTTAAACATTGGCCATTAATCTTGATGTAATAACTTTGAAGGTGAAATATGTAATAAACTTACTTTAGGGGGAACAAAAGTAAATAAATAATTTTGCGGGTAAAATATATAATAAAACTTACTTTAGGGATGACATAAGTAAATTTTTCTTAATTCTACCGTGTTGACAGATAAATTCTTACATAAATAAATTAATTAAAAAAACATTAGACACATAGTAGTGGGGCCATGCAATGATGCAATCGAGATGGAGACCGTTCACAATCACTGCTCACCGCATGTACGAAGTGGGCCCGAAAATGTCTCATTTGTGTTATACTGTGCAAGATCCTACAGTCCAATCACGTTGCGCCAGTAGCCTGACTGGATTGTTTGTCCAGCATCAAATCGGACCATTTGTCCGGCCTCGTCTAACTGTCTGATCAGGCTAAGCCGTTCGTCGAGTTAAGCTAGACTGTCTAGTTTGCCCGTGGCGCTGACTTGATCGAACAATTCAACTCAGACATGTCATTTTATCACCATAATGCGTGACTGAGGACAAATGCCTGACGTGATTAAGCACACGAGTCCGAACCGAATAGAAATTTCACTCTGTTGGAATTCAGGAGTGCATGGGAAGAAGAAATCTTATTTTATAAGATTGTATTTTATAAATAATATAAATTCTATTTCATCTCGCAATTAAATTTAATTTAAACAAGTTTATCACAAATCAATAAAATATTTGTATTCACCAACAGAAATTCTGCTAATTCCGAATTCATTTAATTGGTTAAAGAATAACAGAAACTAAAATACTCAAATAGATTTTAAAAATAATTTTTTAATAAAAATCATAAATATAATTTCTTTTGACAACATTCAACATCAAATTATATATCAAATAGATCAATTTTCTTGCTAATAATATATTCGTTAGATCATATTTCAATCTCAAAATTCAACTTATTATATATATATATATATTGATATTAATTCAATCCGCTCAATTGTTAATATAATATTATCAAATAAAATATATAATTAAATTTAAAATAAATTACTCAAAAAGTTTATTTAATCATATTATATTATGATAATTAATACTTTAAAATTTTTACTAATTTTAAATTTACTTGGTAGTTCAAAAAATAATCAAAATTTAACCCTTTTTAATTAGAAATATTTTATGAAATAATGCACATAAATATATTTTATTTGTTGAATTAAATTATATTTGAATATAAATTGTACAGTAGAAAATAGAAATTATATTTAATGCATTTATTGTTATTTTTATATTTGAATATAATTTATATAATTAAATTTATAACTGAAGTTGTATTTAAAAATAAATATAATTTATATTTGTAAATTTATAATAAAAATTATTTTTGAATATAATTTGCACCGTAAAATTTCTAATATATATATGTAGATAAATAGATAGATAAATAGATAGAAAATTAATCAAAAATTGAATCAAATTTTAAATTAATTTGAGAATAAATCGAACGAACTAACTAGTTCTTTTCATGGCTCAAATTTTTTTATCAATTTAGCTTTAAGCTGGCGTAAGATCAAATCAATTAAAAAATATATATATATTTTTTTATTATACTAATTTTTGTATAATAACTTAAAGGATAGGTACATTAGAATATTCTTTATGATCTTTGTTCAATTAATTCTTTTAACTGTAAATTATTATTTATTTTTATTTCTAGCTACTAGATTAAGATGAACAACATAATTTAATTTAATTAATTAATAAAGAATTTATATTTAAGATTTTGATTAAAAGATAGAAAATTAATCAAAATTCAGAGTAATTTTGCTTGGATCGAGATTGAATAGATAATAAATGAGTTGGGAATAGCTTGAATCTAGAATAGATCGAATTCTCTCTCTTCATATTTTAGATTAGATTGAGATCAATTCGAAAACTTTTAACTCAATTTTAAATCGTGATCATATCAACTCGAAATCAGATGGTTAACGGTGCTATTTCTTTGCCTCTTACCTAAATAAGAGAATTTAGAAATAGTTGGTACCATCACTATGCACGCCTTTTGCACGTAGATCCCTCGATAAAAATACCTTTACCTCTTGATCAAAAAAAAAAACCTTACCTCACTTCAAGGTTGTTTTGTGACCTAAAACAAATGGAGGATGAAAAGGGATAAATTACACTGAAAAATTATTGAGTGTAAACAATTCAAACTTTTCGGTGCCTAATGGGCACGCACCACGTTGAATATGTATGAGCCTCATTGTATGTATAACGGGCTTTCATTAGATGTCATACTGTATGCTTTCTGCACCTGATAATATTTTAATGGGCTCTTGGTATCAAGTTCTTCGCTAAGTCAATTTCTATTGCTGAGTCCACAGGTGCTTGGGAATCAGATAAGATTACAAGGGCATGGCTTAACAGAGCAGGGGGTATCTGGCTTGAGAGAGACTCTATTAAAGTGATAGCAAATATCCTTCAGGCTTCGAGAAAAGAATCTACTTACCATATGATTATTGATATTTTTTATACTTTGAATGCTTTTAACGCATATAAAGTTATTCATGTATATAGATCCGTCAATAGGACGACTAACTTTGTTGCTTTCTTTTACTACTATAGATGATGTAGTATGGGAATGGGGAGTATCCCTCCCATATAAATTTCGCTCAACCCTCTTTTTAAGTTTTATAGGCCAAGATTGACTTAAAAAAAAAATTACACTCCATTCAACAATTAGATACGGATTAAATATCAACTCTACTATGTTTTATGCTGGTTTGCGGCCAAACTATTGAGGTTGGAAGAACATTATAAATTGGTCAAACCCTAAAACCCTAATTTGATTCCTTGGGGTTATAAAAATAATATCATTTAGTCCCAATTAATATATTGTCTCAAAGATTATTTTCTATTGGTATCTTTTTTATGAGACAAAACAAATTAGTTTAAATTTTTTGCTAAATTTTTAAAAAAATGTGAGGACAATGAGATATAATGGTCCTTTAAAATATATAAATTTTATATTTTCTATCAAAAAATACTAACAAAAAGGTTAAATTCTAAAAAAGAGGAACCAAACTATGATAATTTTACAATCTCATAAACTAAAATTGTAAATTTTTAAAACTTGAAACCAACTTATAATGCCCTCTTAACCTCAAGAGCTAGGTGCAATTTACATTGTGTTTTATCTAATTGATAAAAGATTATGTAGCAGGTATTTAATTATATATTATCTTAATTTTATTTTATATTATTTAAAAAAACTAATTATTTGATTTAATGTTATTTTTAAATTTTTTTTTAAAAAATTATAAAATTGTAACTCAAAAAATAATATTTAAATATCATGACATCTAAATAACATCACATAATATCAAAATAGCATCGAATAAAATGCCATCTCGTTATAATAAATAAAAGAGAATACCATTAAAAATTGCTTTCAAGAGATTTGGATTATGACCGACTGCCATGTGGTTGTTAGTTTTCATTATCTCGCTAAAATATATATATTGTCAAATTTACAATAAAATCTTATAAAATTTATGGGTGATTTATATATTTTAAAACTATAGATTTGTCTTTAGTCTAATATCAGATATTAAAATAATTCTACATGATATAGTTTTTTTATATTTTTAATAAAATTATTTTGATATATCACGAATAATTATATATATATAAGAGTAAGTCATTAATTGAATTAATTTAATACATCATCTAATGAGTTCTTATATAACTAGTTAGTTGATAATTATATTTTAATTCATTATTTTTAAAACTTTGTTAATAAATTATTTTCATTTACTTAATATTACTTGAAAATTCTTTTACATTTATTTTCTACAAATTTTTAATTTTACACTTAACCTGTCACTCTTTTTTTTTTATTATCCTTAAATATTTCTTATGTTATTTCAAGGTCTACACAAGTTTTATCGATTTCGCCCTCCAGGTCATTGACCTTCACGCCACCGTCTTCATCCAGAAGTCTACATGACCTTCGTTGCGGCCACCTATGGGCGATTAAAAAAAAAGAAAAAAATAAAAAATGTAATAGAATTTAATAGTTAAATAGACAGAATTATTCTTAGTTAAAAAATTATTTATTTAGACTAATATTTTTTGGCAGAATTTTATACATTATATCATTTTAAAATGATCTATGAGTAAAGTTTTAAAATTTATTGAATTATTAGTAAATGTATTTTTTTTTCAAATTTTTAAATATTAAAAAAATTACCTAACAAAAAAAGGTATGGTCAAAAGGTATGGTCAAACCGCTGTTCTGCCGGCGATGAGCTGGGCCACTACAGAGTCACTACAGAGATAAAAAAATGTTAAATAATTCCAATTTGAAATTTGCTTCAATCTGTCAAACAAAATTAATTACTGAAAAAACTCCACAATTAATATTTAATTATATTTAAGTTAATAATTTTTTAAAATTTTTTAAATAAATTTCTATTTTTATTTAATTTTTAAAATTTTAATTATAACCGTTTCCTCACTCCTGTCCCCCAGTCCCACATAAAAAATTATTGGGTTTGGAGATCTCGCCACTTCACCTTTTCATACACTAATTAAATGGCGACAGCTGGCAGTGGGCGGCCCGCTACAGCTGGGTTCGGAGATCGATGTGTTTATTATAAATATAAAGGTACTTGTTATAGGTATAAATGTGATTATTATAAATATAAAGGTGCTTATTTTGTATATATTTATACTTATAACGAGCACATTTATGTCTATAATAAATTCTTTTATACTTATAACAAGCATATTTATGCCTATAACAGCCTATAATAAGCACTTTTATGTTTATAACAGCTTATAACAAGCACCTTTATGCTTATAACAAGCATATTTATGCTTATAATAAGCACAATTATGTCTATAATAAGCACCTTTATTTCTAAATGTGCTTGTTATAAGCAGAAATATATATAAATAAGCATTTTTATGCATATAACAAACACTTTTATGTTTATAACAAGAATATTTATGTCTATAACAAGCACCTTTATATCTATAATAAGCACATTAATCTCCGAACAAACACACTCTCCTTCATCTCTTTCTCTCTAACTCCACTCTCTCTAGTCTCTACAGATAAGAGTAGTAATGAAAAAAAAAAAGTGAAATGAGTGAGAATAATATATTTTGAAATTTTGAAAAATATAAATATAAAATAAAAATCTGCTAGTGATAACTGTAAAGAACCTTATTTATAATATTTGACAAACTATAAAGACTAATTAAATTTTTTTTAGAATTAAAATATAATTAGATTTTAATTTTTAAAATTTTTCAATAATTAGCTCTAACAAAACGCTTCAATCTCTCTCTCTCTCTCTAAAAAAAGCAATTGGGTTGAATCCTACATGTTGTCGGTTTCCAAAACATGGAAATTAGCAAGGATAACCTCACAACCAACATTTTAAAACTCGGTCGAAATAACTGGATTTTGGTAATTTTGGATTGGTATCGTGAAAATTGATCCGAAAAAAAAAATTACTGACGAAACTGAAACTCAATAGTTCTGATATTTTCAATTAAATTTCAGTCAAAACTGCTGAAATTCAATCGAAATTGTCGAAAATCATCTACTTCAAAAAAAATAATAATTATTAATAAATTTAATTTTAAATTTGTAAAATTTAAATAGCTTATAAAAACATTTTAAATAATTGATAAAAATGATACCGAGACTGACTTTGAAAACTTTGATCATAACAATATGAACCGTTAAATATTTACCTATTCAATTCCAGAACTAGAACAATTATGTAGCCTCAGGCTGGCGACAAGCGGCGTTAAATTTTGATGTAGTTCTTTAATTAAAAATGTTATCCTATGATTATTTTTTTACTAAAAATTGTTCGGAAAATAAAAATTCCAATGTCAATTAAATGCAAAGATAAAATTATTTAAGTGTTTCTCGGTATTGATGAACATTACATTTTGTTTTGTGTTTTTTAAAGTTTGTTTATTTAATGATAATGAGATATATTATAATATCTCGTGATCTTAATATAAAAATATTTTTTGTTTTGATTTTAAAAAAATTAGTACTACTTTAAACTAAGCACGCTTAGTTATAGAGTACTTTATTATTAATCTTATGATTTTGTTCTAAAAAATATATCTACCATTTCAGATTATGTTGTTTACTTATATACTTTAAGATCTCTTTTGTTCAACACATTTTACTAGCATTCAACACAAATACGAATATTAGAATTGAAAGTATTTCATATTTTACACACTTTCTAATATTAAAATATCTCCCATTAAATTTCAAAAATAAAATATTTTTTCTTATAAAAAAAATTCGAACCAAACAAGGCCAAAATGTATTCATTTTACTAGCATAAGTCAGAATATCATTATTAGGTTGATCAAATAAAATATAATAAGAATTTTCTTTTAAAGTAGACTACTATTAATATTAATCTCGTAAAAATTAAAAGGGAAGTGTCGCGCAACATATTTTTATAGTAATATGCTATTAAATTTATTCTAGAGAAAAATTTTTCTCCAAATATTTGCATTGTATATATTATACTATGATCATGTGAGGAACTATAGATAAGATCATTTTAAAACAATTGAATAAAAAAAAAAAAAATCTTTTTGTGCAAAAAATATAAATTCCAAATTAAATTCAAGACAAAATATAGAAAGGTTCCTCCGGATTGATGATCACTGCATTCTTTTTTTTTTTATATATATAGTTTCTAATTCAAGGAATCTGAGGCATAAATTAATGGGTATTTCCAGCTATTTTTTCTATTAAAATCTTGATAAAAAAATAATAATATTATTTTATTAGAGAATAAGATAATGAGTCCACTGAAAGCGTGTTAATCTCAATACAAAATAGTTTAATTTTTAATTGTGTAAAATTTTAATTGAATTGACCACGTGTTTCTCGGTGGATCTACACCGCATGCATTTCTATTTAAAAAATATTTTTTTTATATATTTAGTTTTTATGATAGAACTAAGGGGTAATTTCAGTTTTGGCTCGAGATTTATCTAATTTATCATAAAAGTCTACGAACATCAAAATATCATTCAGGTCCACAATAATTACTATATAGTTCACTAGGGCAAGTTATTTTAAAAAGATTACAATCAAGTCCAACATAATATTTTCTATTTAAAATACTGTTAATTTATCAAAAAATAAAATCAAAATAAAAAAATAATTACAATTTTACCCATTGCAGTGCAGGCCTTGGCGTCCACGCGCAACTGCCGCCGCCTCGTACGCAGGGCGTCTGTGCACGGGTCGCCTGCAAGCGGCCTTGAGCACTGGCGTTCATGCTCCGCCGGTGCCAGCGTCCGCGCGTGGGTTGCCTGTGTCGGCCTCTCTCACTGGTGGTCGCCTGTGCGCGGCTCTGCGCGTGGATGCCCTACACGCGAGACCTCGCGCAGGAGGCCCCAGCACAGCCGCCCGTTCGCGACCTCACGTGCATGCGGCCATGGCACCGGCGTCACGAATATGATGGTATATTTTGAAAAATAATAGATTAATAAAAGATATTTTTGTCATTTTTACAATACATAACTGATTATGTCCTGTGTAATATTTTTTATTTTCTGTAGATTTGGATAACAAGTTTTAATTTTTGTGAACCTTTATGGTAAATTAGATAAATCTCATGAGCCTAAGTGGAATTACCCCTAGATCTAATGTATAATTTATATACTTTTGATTAAGATTCTGTTAACACATGGTTCCAGCGCTGTATCACAGCCGTACACATGGTTCCCAGTAACACTAATTTCTTATTTAAATATTTTTATTCTCGTAGGTCCCAAACCTCGGCCACGCAGGTTCGGTCAAACCTCGTCCACGACGATCTAGAATCATCCCCTAGCAACATCAATGATGATGTTCCTCGGTTGCATCTGTTGCAGTCGGCATGGTATGATCACGCCGTTCTCAGTACAGAACCCTTTTTTCAGACACACAAATCAAAGACACGCGTGCTCCAGTCCTCACAGATCTCTAGAAGAAATGCCAAGATTAAAAAGTCAAGCTCTCTTTTTACTGTCTCTAGCTCCTCCAGTGGCCGACAACAGCCTGAGTTTAGAATTTGTTTACTCTTTTTCCTTCTAAAAATCAGGACGGAGCTGCATTGTCTGTTGTCTATAAATACTCATGAATAGGTTTCGGAAAAAGGAGGACGATTGGAAGAGCAGAATCTTTCTTCTATCATCCTTGTAACAAGAGCTTGAGATAAAAGGAATCTCTCTTCCCCTCTCTCTCTTTCTCACTCTCTGTATTGGTCTTTTCGACCACCCTCTCCCTTTTCTAGTGAAATAATCTCTTGCCAACCGTCCGGTGGACGTAGGGAATTTCTTCCTTAAACCATCTTAAACACCTGCTTGTTATTTTGGATGCATATTATTCTCATATAAGCTTCAGTCAACAGGCTTAACCCACTGCGTGCTGCCGTCTCTCGGGACTCTCCATTTTTCTCGCTTCTGGGATCTCCTGTTTCCCACGTCAATAGATTCACATTAGTAGGCAATCAATGAGGGATCTTAAGCGAAGAAGATTCGGTTTGGTGGGTAGAGCTAGCAAGAAAGAAAATTCGAAAGAGCAAATCCTAGATAAATACATAAGTGTTTTTGTAATTTAGAGAAATCCTCTTATTGCCATAGTAGAGTTGAAAAAGGGATTCCATTATATTAAAGGAATATATCAAGTAAAAAAATATAAAAAAAAATAATTTTACAAACTTGAAGCTAAATAAAGAATTGTCATTTAGTAGAATGCAATGAAAATAAAAAATTTATATAATTCAGTCCTCATAATAGAAAAAAACTTGGTTATTATTTTGAGAGGAGAGCAATAAACATAATGATTAATTAGGGTTTACATTTCCCTACTTTCCTATTAGAGTGGAGTAGGATATAAACCTCCTTCATATTGAATGAGATTTGAAATATGAGCTCGACGACATAATGAATTTTAAGTTTTGAATTAAAATTAAAATGTGAACGCATAAATTGTGACAAAAAAAAATTTCTAATCGTTTTTAGCATTATATTTTGAAAAAAACTCAAATTAATAAGGGAGATTAAAAGACTTCTATCACCTGAAAGTACAAAATTAAGATACCATTACAAGCCATAATAAAATTTTAGAGTCCAGATGCCTTAAATGAAACTTTTTAGAACCTAAACGTAATAATGCCACATTCACAGGGATGGGCACGAAACTTCCCATAATTTTGACATTAGAATTTAAAAACATTATCGCTCGCAGCCTCGCACTAATCTGAACTCCTTTTTTTTTTAGAAAGTAGTCATTACAAACATAACACCTTCAAGAGGTCATTTCATTACAGCTTACTTCATTGAGATAAATGAACGGGATATGTAATCATAATTTTTCTGTGGAGAAGTTCATGATATCTTTGGCTAAGAGATGAGCAATCTCATTTGTCTGGCGAGAGATGTGGGAAATGGAGTCGTCTGCAGTTGAGGAGATATAATTTTGAATTGTTACTATAATGCTAGCTTCTGGAGTAAAAAATAACAGTCTATTGATTGAGTGAACTGTGTTCCATATATCTAATTTTATTATCCATCTCTTGAACCCACATTGGTTGAAAACTTCAATGCTTTCCTTAATAGCCAAACATTTTGCTAATTGAGGAGAGTAATTCCTATCCTTTTTGTAGAGGCAACAACAAGAATAACACCCAAATGGTCTCTGTGACCACACCCACTCCAATCAAGCCAAGGTTTTCTTTGACCACTGCGTCCACGTTTGCTTTAACATATATATTTCTCTACCGGTGGTTTTCAGATAGCTAGAGGTTGAGACAAAGATGAGGATGATCTATCTTGGAATAAGCTGCATGTCAAATAGTCATTAATTATCCTGTTAGCTTTATCCACTACTCTTTTGACTATGAAAGGGCCACCTTCAAAGACTAATTGGCTATAAAAGGTCCACAATGTCTATAAAGTATTTCTAAAGATTGTCAGATCGTATAAGATCTCTTTTTCAGCTATGAACTAGTAAACATCTTTTAATGATCTCCCCAAAAACTTGCTCAACTGCCTCCAAATGGGGAAAAAAATTTCAAACTTGTTTTGCTGCATTGAAAAGTCAAAGAATATGATTGTTATTTTCAAGTTCTGATTTGCATATAGAGCATGTAATGTCTAGCTTGAGGCCACGTTTCTCACCATAGGTTATTATGTTTACTCTCTGAGTAAGTGGCTTGTGATTGCATCATTATGGCCGTTCTGTATCGACGTTTCTCACCATAGGAAATTCAAACACTTTCGCAATCGAGGCTTTTTACTATTCTCTTCCTCATCCCAACTTCCACTAATCTGAATTCTGAAGTGGCCAAAAAACCAAACTTTCACGCGCTCTTTTAGGTCAACATCAGGCGGCCGATTAACCGGTGTTCGCATGCGGAATCACTAACTTTTCTTTCAGAAATGCGAGAGTTTGACCATCACCACCATCTTCCTCCCTCAAGTCTCCTCCTCTGCCCTTCCAGAAATCCAAGGTCCACCTCCCCTGCCACGAAGCCGGCGGTGGAAACTCAACCACCCCACTGTCTTCTCATCATCTTATATAATCGCTCTCCCTTCAAATCCCACCAACCATTGTCAGCAGAGAGGATCGGATTCACGATCGTGGGCAGAGAAGATCGGACTCACAGATGCTGAGGAAGGGGGCGGAGGATTCCCGACTGGGGAGCGGACACTCCTCCGACGCCGTCGAGATGGAGAGCTTCGGCGGTGACCGCGTCGCCTTCAGCGGGCCGCTCAGTGGCCCCCTCAGCGGCCCGCTCAACAAGAAGGGCGGCAAGAAGAGCGCGCGGTTCAACATACCGGAGCCGATGACTGCCGCCGGGGCCGGCGACGACGATGCGTACGTGGAGATCACGCTGGACGTGCGGGACGACACGGTGGCGGTGCACAGCGTGAAGCCGGCGGCAGGCGGCGAGATCGAGGATCCGGAGATGACGCTGCTTGCGCGCACGCTGGAGAAGAGGTCCTCATCGGCGCGCTCGTCGCTGATCCGGTCGGCGTCGTCCCGGATCCGGCAGGTGTCGCAGGAGCTCAGGCGGCTGGCGTCACTGACCAAGCGCTCTGGGCAGGCGAGGATCGACCGGTCCAAGTCCGCCGCGGCGCACGCCCTCAAGGGGCTCAAGTTCATCACCAAGACGGACGGCGCCGCCGGTTGGCCGGCCGTCGAGAAGAGGTTCGATGGGCTCGCGGTCGACGGCCACCTCCCGCGCTCCCTCTTCGGCCAGTGCATAGGTATATATTTCATCTCCTCTTTCGCGACCATAACTAGATTAATTACTAGATAGTAGATACTGATAATTCAGTTAAACAAAATGGAAACAGGGATGAAGGAATCGAAGGAGTTCGCCGGCGAACTTTTTGACGCGCTCGCCCGGAGAAGAAACATTGACGGCGATTCGATCACCAAGTCCGAGCTCCGTGAGTTCTGGGAGCAGATCTCCGACCAGAGCTTCGACTCCAGACTGCAGACATTTTTCGACATGTGAGCAATCAATCTTCCTTCCGATTCCAAATTTCGTTATCGAGCTCGAAGCTGACATTTCTAATGCTTCAATTAAGGGTTGACAAAAACGCCGACGGCCGGATCACTGAGGAGGAAGTCAAAGAGGTGAGATAATTAATGAGAATCATCATCGTCTTCTTCCAGATTTCACACAAATTTGATAAATTAATATGAATTCCTCTGTTTAATCTACGAGCAGATCATCGCCCTCAGCGCCTCGGCAAACAGGCTGTCCAAGATCCAGGAGCAGTCAGAGGAGTACGCTCGCATGATCATGGAAGAACTCGACCCCGATAATCTCGGATACATTGAGGTATAGAATCATAAATTTCATAAAAAAAAAATTTAAATGATTTAGATAGTTAATAAACAAACAAAAAAACATATATAATTATATGTTCATTTCATCTTCATGATCAGATATATAATCTTGAGACACTGCTCCTGCAAGCGCCGAGCCAGTCGGTGCGAGTGGGGACGACGAACAGCCGGAACCTGAGCCAGATGCTGAGCCAGAAGCTGAAGCCGACGATCGAGCCCAACCCGGTCCGGCGATACTCCCAGCGAGCCAAATACTTTCTGGAGGACAACTGGAAGCGCGTCTGGGTCATCGCACTCTGGCTCGGCGTCTGCGCTGGCCTCTTCACCTGGAAGTTCATCGATTACAGGCACCGCGCCGTCTTCCACGTAATGGGCTACTGCGTCTGCTCGGCGAAGGGCGCCGCCGAGACCCTCAAGTTCAACATGGCGCTCATCCTTCTCCCGGTCTGCCGGAACACCATCACCTTCCTCCGGAACAAGACCAAGCTCCCCGCCGTCGTCCCTTTCGACGACAACCTCAACTTCCACAAGGTGGTCGCCGTCGGAATCTCTGTCGGCGTCGGGATCCACGCGATAACCCACCTGACCTGCGACTTTCCCCGCCTCCTCCACTGCTCCGACGCGGCGTACGTCCCAATGAAGCGCTTCTTCGGCGATTCCCGGCCGGACAACTACTGGTGGTTCGTGAGAGGGACCGAGGGGTGGACCGGGATCGTGATGGTGGTGCTGATGGCAGTCGCCTTCACGCTCGCCACACCGTGGTTCCGGCGAGGCCGGCTGCGGCTCCCCGGTCCGCTGAGCCGGCTCACCGGGTTCAACGCGTTCTGGTACTCCCACCACCTGTTCGTCGTCGTCTACATCCTCCTCATCATCCATGGCTTCTTCCTCTACCTGACGAAGGAGTGGTACAAGAGGACGACGTGGATGTACCTGGCCGTGCCGATGATCTTATACGCGTCGGAGCGGCTGATCAGGATGTTCCGATCGAGCATCAGGGCCGTCAAAATTCTCAAGGTCGCCGTCTACCCCGGCAACGTCATGGCCCTCCACGTGGCAAAGCCACAGGGCTTCCGCTACCGCTCCGGCCAGTATATTTTCGTCAACTGCAAAGCCGTCTCCCCCTTCCAATGGTTCGTTAATTTAAGCCGTGCGTGTTTTTCATAATTTCATTTCAAATTAAAAATTTAAAAAAAAATCGAGATTTTATTCACGATTAATATTTATTTTAGGCACCCATTTTCGATCACTTCGGCGCCACAGGATGATTACGTCAGCGTTCACATTCGCACTCTTGGGGACTGGACCCGGCAGCTCAAGGTTGTTTTCTCCGAGGTGCGTTCCAGCGTTCGTGTAGCCATTTTTCGCTTGTTCAAATTTAAATTATTTTTTAAAATAATTTTAATTTTATTTTTAAAATTGTTATTAGGTGTGCCAGAGATCAACGGACGGCAAAAGCGGACTTTTACGGGCGGAATTTGACGGCGACGGTCGCAGCTCCAACCCGAGGTTCGTTCGTCTGCACTCAATTCTTTAAAAGATTCGTGCTTACCATGAGGTCGACGCTGACGGTGACGGACTGCTGGGCAGCTTCCCCAGGGTGCTTATCGACGGGCCGTACGGTGCGCCGGCGCAGGACTACAAGAAGTACGAGGTGGTGCTGCTGGTGGGGCTGGGGATCGGTGCGACGCCGTTCATCAGCGTCTTGAAGGACATTGTGAACAACATGAAGAGGCTGGAGGCCGGCGAGGCTGACGGTTTCTCCCCCCCCGCCGGCGACATAGAGGCCGGCCGGAACAGGGGTTCGTCGGCGTCGGCCTTCACGACGCGGCGGGCCTACTTCTACTGGGTGACGCGGGAGCAGGGGTCGTTCGAGTGGTTCAGGGGGGTGATGAACGAGGTGGCGGAGACGGACAGGAGGGGGGTGATCGAGCTGCACAACTACTGCACGAGCGTCTACGAGGAAGGCGACGCGCGATCGGCGCTCATCGCCATGCTCCAGTCGCTCAACCACGCCAAGAACGGCGTCGACGTCGTCTCCGGCACACGTGTGAAGTCCCATTTCGCACGCCCCAACTGGCGCAACGTCTTCAAGCGCATCGCCCTCACCCACCGAGATCAGCGCGTAGGTATGCCAGCTATACAAATACTTTTTTTTTATTTTTCATTATTTTTGTTTTTTATATTTCTGCTCACATGGGTACATTTTTCAAAAATATATTTTATAATAACTAATTTAAATATTTTACTTTTATTCAAATATATATTATCTTATAATTTAAATTTTATAATAATAATAATAATAAGTAATATTTAAAATTTTTTATAATGTATAAATAATTAGTTTAATTTTTTTTTGTTAACATCACTGTTATACCTGCCGCAATCCATTATCGCATTCAGCTGTCAAGCTCATACTGTAGACGTAAGGGAGTCGTTCGCGCATGCAAGCAGGCAGGGAACATAATTTCGATTTTTGCATGAAATTTTAGATAAAATTATTTTTGGCTCCTTAAGATAAATGAATATTTAACTTATACACGAATTTTTAAATATTTCACTGTGATTATTTTCTGCATTTTATTTTTCCTATGTCTCTCTGGTTATTCGTAGCTTTCTTTTCTTCCAAAATATGTTGTTTGAAAAAAAAAACAAATCAGGAACTTTCAACATTCACATGATTAAAGACTAGTTGACTAAATCGATGTGCAATTTGCAATTTTTTTGGGACCCTCAAAACAAATTATGCCATAAGGTGGTCCGATCGTGCTTTAGAAAATTGGGAGTAGTTGTTGGCTGTGGACTTATTATTGCGTTTCGACCTAAATTTTTCATATATATATATGTATATATATAGTGGTATTCAGCTTTTACATTTTGGTACAAATTTTTATATCTTTTTATGGATTAGTTCTGCTCATAAATAAAATATTAATTATCCCTTAATTAACTACTTATTACTTTCATCTGTAGGGGTATTCTACTGTGGAGCTGCAACTCTCACCAAGGAGCTGCGGCAGTTGTCGCAGGATTTCTCGCACAAAACGTCGACCAAGTTCGACTTTCACAAAGAGAATTTTTAAATCTCTGCCGCCTCCTGTTTCTCGTCGATACGGGCCCGTTTTTCACCTGGACCCGAAAGCCCGTTCGATCAGTCTCCTAATTAATAGGTTAATGATGAGTATACGTATATTGTTTAGGTTTTTTTTCTTTATTAATTAAATTTGGAAGATAAATAAATGCGACATATGACTATATTTTGTTGTAGAGTTTTTTTATATTATTTAATAAATTTCAAAGAAAAAATGTGTTCTTTGAAATTTATTGCTAATTGTTGAGGCAGGTAGAGAAGCATTGACTTGTGCATTATGATGATGTTCTTTAGGTATCGTTCTTTTATTTCTTAATTTTGATTGAAGTGACCAAGCTTAAATTTTCATCATATAGTGCACAATATTTTTTCTAAAGATACTGTTATTAATGTAATTAGGCTTTTAGATCATATATATATATATATATCATATTATACAATCAAATAAAATGACTGAAATATGATATTTGCATTTTAGAAATGCCTTCTCTTGCATATTAAAGGTTTTTTTTGCCTTTTAGTACTCAAAACACTGCAATTTTTAATAAAGAAATATACTGGATTGGCTTCCAATTTGGCACTTCCTAGTTTTTTGACACAATATCTTAAACTTACTGTGAATTATATTTTGATCATCATTTTTTTCTTTCATTTTTTCCACTATTTTTGTGTGATGATCGATTAGGAATATATGGTGAAGGCAATAAAAATATAATCACATTTTTATTAAAATCACCAAACATTTAATATGAAAACAAAAGAAATTTAAGAATTACTCATAAAATTAATGTCACCTATATTGTTACTTATGCCAATGTTAGCATGTAAATCTTCATATGTAGACTGCTCGTGATGGCCACAGGTCAACTTAAAAAAGTTAGAAGTTTTTTTTATTTTGATAGTAAAAGATAAGTTTTTTGACTTACAGTCAAACAAGAGGATATCCAATCGGTGATTGTCAGACAAATATATATTCTTATATATCAGGAAGCTCAATAGTCTCATATGACATCTAGGAAGTGAATCCACACAAGATTAATTAAATTTCAATGAAAAGACATCTCACGCACCAACCAAATCATTCCAAATCAATCGGGGAATCAAGCAAGTGAATTATTTAATTTCAAGTAGGAGCACTTGATGTTAAAGGACAAGTAACAAAGAGTTAGAACTGAAAGCAGGAGCCAAACTCACTCTCAATGTGTCTCTCTAACTCTCTTGCTCTCTTTATGTCTCTCTCTTCTAGCTCAAAACCTAGTTAATCTCTAATTTTCACTCATAATTCGATAGTCAACTTCACTATTAAAGATTAGCTTTTACTACTTAGAGCTTCTACATGAGTTATTTTTTGCAGTATGTAAACTCATTCCTTTTATACTAATCTTTTTAACATTATATTTAGATTTTCACGTAAAACTAATCTCTCTTACCTTCTCATTTAAATCTCAATCCTCCAATTCACTATATGCAAGTTTTCATCAATAGGATATCATCCTAACTAGCCAATGTTGTGCCATAGAATGATAACAGGCTTTTGAATTATGCAAAAAACATAGACTAATCATTGATTTGAATCAACATTTAAACTATGCAAATTTATTTAATCTTTTAAATTTAAAAATATAAATATTTTATATGCTATATATTTATATTGAATGTAGTATTAATTACATTACCTAATCTCACTTACAAACTCACTAATACATGTTTGTATATATATGATTCTCGAGTCTACAATTATTATCTTCATTTAAATCGTAAATATATACGTAGCAAAACGTCAATAGTTCTCTATCAAGGAATAGAGAAACCTTGCATGCACATAGCGCCATATTAACTTTACGAGGATAATATTTTGATTCATCTTTAGAGGATCCTAACTCTTATCTTATAACATCTTTATGCATGAGATAAGAATGGATTCTAACTTAGCCCTTAAAATCTTTATAATAATGAAAAATAATTAAGATAATTAATGAGAAAATTTAAAATAAAGAAGTGTTATTTTTTTTAAAAAAAATCAACATGAAGGAAGTGTTGAATGCTTAAAAATGTACCACAAAATGCAATAAAAATAACTAGATTGTGTTTCCATGAAATTTCATGAAATTTCTCTAATAGGACAATTTTTGCAATATAGAATGCTATTTCAATAGATGAGACTCTCCAATAATGCTATATATTAAATTAACAAGGTTGGAAACACAATCAATAGAGAGAAAAGTTGAGTTCTAGCTATTTATATACATTATCATAGACAAACTCTTACTTGAAATTATACTTAAATATAATTTTTATGACTAAAATTTATATATGTATGCAAAATTATATTCAAATATAGTTAATATAGATGAATTTATAATATATAATTAAAATTATAATCAAATATATATAGTTTGCAAAATATAAAATCGTTCTAGTGGCACGCATATTTTAATATATTCGAAGTTCACTTGCATTTCACTTGATTTGAAATTGACATGATTTTTTTGGCTAGAATTTTACTTGCTCGAAATAAAATCGATTCAACATGATCAACTTAATATGTGTGCATATCTACATATTATCTTTCAAGGATATAAAAAAAATTTGTTTATGAAATTATGTTATGATAATTGATATGTAGGATTAAACTATAAGCACACAGATACCATGCAGAAATAAATTTAAAATTTTATATTTTAATATATATATATATATATAATAAATATAATGAATATTTCAATTAAAAATATGATCTAGTTATAATTGAGCCCGATATAACATAAAATTTTAAAATTTAATTTCGAGTTAGGCTCGAGTCACTAGATGTAAATATTCTTCACTGTGGGTTCAACTCCAGGTCGCACCATGAAGTAAAAGTTTAAATTATTTGGACTCATATGAAATATAAAATTAAAAGTTGGACTCAGATGACATTTATGTCAGAAGGTATTGCAGCAATGCATAAGAAAATCGTAGTTGTTGGATGCTGACGACTCCACCGTCGTCAGACATAAATAGCAATTTATTTTTTAATCAGGTTGGTAAATTTGCAATTTCGAAATTTATTTTTTACTTGAAGAAAATGATTGATAATTCTATCTTAGTGCCGGTAGCAACAAACGTTTACGCATAAGTCCTCTCCCAAACGAATTTGCTAATGATTGGCTTAAAATTAGGCCTGTCAATGGATCGGATTAGGGTCGGGTTGACTCCGACCCGGATCCAAATTCATATATGTCGGATCGGATTATACATCGAATCGGATCATGGTCGATCCATATCCTCTCGGGTCGGAAATCAGATCGGTTCAGAACTCGAGTTTTTACGTAAAAATTATCGTCTTATTTCATTCTATTTTTACATATTTTGTTTGCATCAAAGCAAACAAAAATTATTAAATCTGTCATGCATAAAAGATAAATTATAGTATTATATCAGTGTATAATATATATTTAATGCATGTTCAATTTGTGATTAAGTTTTTTGAAATCCGAAATACGCTAATTAAGTTTGCATGAAAATGATTTCAGTCCAAATGAACTTGATGGTGTATGTACATTTAATTATAAGGCCATATTTTGTTTTAATTAGTTTAAAATTAATTTTATTAAATTTAATCCGACATGTCTCATCATCCATAAAATTTAACATAAAAAATTAATTATATTTCACTAATAATTTAAAATAAAAAATTAATTTTATTTTATATTTTATACGCATATCAAAATAATAATTATCTTATATTATATCTCTTATACATCTTAATATAATACTTTATTTTACATCATTCACAACTTTTAATAGTAATGCATACAAAGGATATTTTTAGGGTAAATTGCATCGGGCTCTTGGGCCCTGTTTCGCGTGAGCACTAAAATCAGAACAAAAATGATACTGGTTAAAAAAAAAACATAATAATAAATAAATTTTTTTAATTATTCTACAAAAATTTTAATATAAAAATATTATTTTATTTCATATACTCAATAATTTTTAATAAAAATATAAAATTTATTTCACATACTAGATCAAAATACTCAATTCTAATATTTTGATTTACGATGTGAAATAAAGTTGATATTTGTATTAAAAGTTATTAAGTATATGAAATAAAATAATATTTTTAGATTAAAATTTGTGTAAAATAACTGAAAAAATATTTATTTATTATCATTATTATTTTTTAAATTAGTACTATTTTAATCCCTGCACCAAACAGAATCTTGAGGTCAGAAAAAGTATTGCAAATTGATCATAAAGTATTGTTGTTTGTTCCTTATTAAAATATAATTATTATTATTTTACTATTATATGGCAAATTTATTTTTAATTTTTAATTTTTAATTTTTTAAAATTTTTAAAAATATATTTTTGAAATATAATATTGTTGCCAAACTAGCCCTTTAAATAATTAAGTCGATGATAAGGATATGTATTTTGTTATCAATTTTGTATTCTTTATTCATAAAATGTGGAAATAGCTAAGATAAATATTTTCCTTTTAAACTTAGATTATTTAAATTGGACATATTTATTATTTAAAAAATATTATTTTTTGCCGCGCATTCTGATAATTAAAAATAATATATGAGGTGATTTGATTATAATTATCATAGATGAATAATCATTTTAACAGAAAATAATTATTTTAATCAACTCAGTGCTTCTAGAAGGTCAACTCTGCTGATTGAAACCGGTGTGGATTAGGTGTGCTGTGAATATATTTATTTAGCTAATTATTGGTTAAATAATATTATCAAATAGTTATAAAATTTTTAAAATTCATTAATTTTTTCAAACTACTATTTGAGTTTCAATTAAAATTTTTGTGTTGATCCTTTTTATTGATTTTTATTAAATATTTTTGTTAAGATAAAATGATTATCTTAGTTTAAAATAAAAATATAAAAGCTTAAAAAAAAAACACAAAAGACATTTTTTTTAAACTAGTCCATAAGAAGTTTTTTTTTTCGAATATAATTATAAAGAGCCTGTAAATCAAATATCTACCATTTTATTATGAGTCTTACAAATTAGTGGTACAAATGCATTAATAAAATTGGATTTGAAACAAATATAAGAGAAATAAATACTCAACTGCTTTCCCATTGACTTAACAATATTATCTTTCTATTTCTTATAAATTCGAGCGTATCTAAATTTTTATTTAATTGTATAAAAATATATTGAGCAATTAATATATAAATATATATATATATATATATGCATACATAATTATTGAGAGAATTTTTGTGTATAATCGAAGAGGGCGGAGAGTGATCGCCAGGTGATATCCTAAGAAAAAAATCACTGAGGTAAAGTGCGGTTCCTAACAGGCTTCTAAGCCAATAAAAAGTGATTAGAGAGGTATAAAAATGAATAGTTCCACGTCGAAAAGGATGAAAAAAATCTAAGTAGATAATATGATCTTAAATAGTAAATACGCTTTTTTGGGATAAAGTCATGAAGTTAATGATGGAAAAATCTATACTTAAGCGTGCTTGGGTTGAAGTAGCATTAGGATGGGTGACCTCCTGAAAAGTACTCAAGTCATACAGTTTTTCTAAAATCAAAGTGGACAATAACTCTATATTAGGATCACAAGATATTATAATATGGTATTAGAGCTGAGCTGACCTCCCACATTGGAAAGAGGGGAGATTACTCTTGGGAAGTATTAAAGTCACGCAGATTTTCTAAAGTCAAAACGGACAATAATTTTTCACTGAGATCTCAGAATGTTACAGTGCATCACCAAAAAAATGAGCAATTCTCTTTTGGCTAAACAGATATTTTAGGACAGCAGTTTTGTTTTGATAAATAACCCCACATTTAATAATTAATATTTAACATTAATTCTCATATAATAACATTTTTAAGAGACAACCCTATTATACATTTACGAAAATGTTTTTCAAAAAAAAAAAAGAAAGAATCGAAATTTATTGAGAAGTAATCGGGTAGGGCGGAGAGAGAGGGATTTGAACCCTCGGTAAACAAGAGTCCACATAGCAGTTCCAATGCTACGCCTTGAACCACTCGGCCATCTCTCCTATAGAATCTTATTCTTGACCAAAACCCAAACGAATAGTGAGTTTTTTTTATTTTAAATGTAATTTTCAGTTCTAATATATATCCATTTGGTATAATGTATTTTCGGTTAAGATACTACTAAGTGACTGACCACTACTTAGCATGAACTTGATAGTGTTGATATTGCCACTATCAGAACCGCATCAACTTTTATTGATCCCATGATGTTGCTTTTAGTTGCTATAGTTACCAAAATCTCGCTTACTGCTCATATAATAAAATCATATGCTTCAAATTCTATAGTAAATCCAACACCGTCCTCAGTCACCACCCAAGATGCTTTTGCCAAAACCAGATTGCGCGGCCCGCATTTGCTTCAACGTGCGGCAAGAAATTGGTGATTAGGTAGCTTTACGCTATCGAAGTGACGAGGACAAACCGAGACACTAGATAGGATGATTCCTGTACAAGTTAGAGTTGGTAAGAGTGTTGATTGAATTTGCTATGAAAAGCTCATGATCATCATCACATTTACCGGCAACGTTTATAATTTTATTCACCTTTTTGAAGAAAGAAGCATCATATAGGAGCTTTCAATTTCTAGGTATGGTGAAGGGGGAGTTGCATCAATTTTCTTGGCTAATTTATGATTCAAAAAGTTCTAAAATGACCAACTGCAGCATAAAGGCAGATTATTTTAGCATTTTCTCAGTTATGCCTTTCATTTGAGATGTACACCAACGTCAAAATCAACTAATTGATAACAAAATCAAATACCAATTTAACAAGAAGCTCATGGTCATCTGGCTCCTAATATAGTGCTAAAACTCCACTATTGATGACACTTCACATTTGCTTGGAATCTGTTGCTACAGTGTTCGAATTTAGACAACTATTCTCTAACTCTGAATTCATCAAGATGATTGATCATTGTTCAAGGCTTAAAATTTAAGAATGGTGGTCTAATTTCTGCCAATATCCGATTCCATGAAGGAAATCATTGCTAGTTTGGCTGATATGGATTAAAAGTGGTCTCAGAAATCCTGCATTTAGCTACTTGGATCAAATTCTCTCTGTTTCTCAGCAACAGATGCAAGCCATGATAGCAATAACAATTTTACAGACAATAGTTCATATACTGGATTATGTACTCATTGAAGATGCTCACCCAGAGTTTTATAAGCAAGCAACAGTATGTTGTGGCAATCACCATGATTCAATTTTCCTTTTCTTTTTTTTTTGAAGATCAGCCATGACCTAAATTTCTATGTCATCATTATACATTCAATCTTCGAAATCTTCACATAAAGGTTTCTAACTTTTTTTAGGAATAAAGGTGTAAAATTTCCCTAGCATTCATGCACACAACAGAGATTACAGATTACTATAGAATTGAATTGTGCTCGTAACAGGAGTCTAAGTTCATTGCAGAAATTAAATATCTTTATTTGTATGGCTTCATGGTGCCACCTCTTGTGTTGACCCTCAAGGATAAAGGCCTTTTGAGACGTATTGATACGGTTCATACACAAAAGCAGTCTAGCAAATCAGTCTAACTTGTTCTACTGTAATTGATTACCCACTAATTTTTGCATTCAATGAAGTTCATAAATTAAAATTTTTATTTTGGAGCTCATCAAATTGCCTTAGTGAAGAACCAATATGCCATGCAGGCCATAACATTATGAAATAAAATATGGTCACTGTAGCATTCAATTCTCAACAATTGCACTTTCAATATAAAGAATGAGGTGATTAATGGGACAACCTACCGAAGCATCTAGCATGGAAGCAAGCAATGTGGGAAAGGAACAAGATGTGCAAACGCTTTTAAAGGTTACTGCTTCTGTCTTGCTCCAATTCTCTAGCAGAATCTGGATCTGAGTCTTCTTCAATTCTTTCAGAAAGCACTAGGCATTAGAACTCTGGGTCAGGCTGTCCGGAATCTCATAAATGAACTTGATTAGCGAGCAGATCCCGCCCAAAAAGTTGTGGTCGATCACCCCATCACCCTCCAGAACATGCGCAAAATCAACGAGTCTCACCCTTGGTCGGCCCTGGGACTGACCATGATCACAATTGTCGTATGCCACTAGAACGGAAGTCGAGTAGAAGTGGAAGAGAGTCTGATCCTCGAACCAGGCTTTAAGCTCGAGAAGCTGGGCGAGAACTCCCTCGGAGCCACCGTAGACGGCAGATGCAAAGGCGCAATCAGGCTCACAGTCCGATGTTGGATTGGAGGAGACGAAGCGACGAAGAGTGCGGCGGACGTCGCTGGCAGTGAACTGGTGGACATTGGCATGGCTGGGCCGCCATAAGATGCCGCCATAGTCTCGGATCTGGACGCCAGAAACACGGAAACCCAAGAGCGCGGAGGTGGTCTTGCGATCCTTGTCGAGGCACTTACGGAAGTAGTCATCGGAGGCAGAGGGAAACCAAGTGCGGGCTCCGATCTTAAGATCGATGACAGAGGGGTGGCGGAGACCAGTGAAAAGATCGTCCAGGACAAGGTGCGGGTGAAGACCGGAGCCGTCCGAGGCATGGAGAAGCTTGGAACCATGGAAGCCGGGGAAGAAGCGGCGGATGTGGGAGGGGATGCGGAAATCGGAGGAGAAGGACGTGTAGAAGGCCATCTCGTTCGTACCGCGGTCGTCATTTTGGAGAGGCTTGTAGAAGAATCCGGAGCCATCGACGAGAGGACCCAGCTGACCGTCCTTGGCCAGGTGACCGGCGACTTGATGCTCCGGCGCCTTTAACATCATCGCCGACAGCGACCAGCCCTCGGCAGCAAAATGCCACCGAAGAAGAAAGAAATGATGCAGAGTCGCAGGCGCTAGAAATTCCAAGCAATTTCCCCAACTTTTCACCCGCGATCGTGGCCACCGACTGAGAGAGAGGCCGATGCGAGTGTTTTGTGTAATTTATAAAATTTTAATATTAAAAAATTAAAAATAAATCCCATAAATAAATAAATATATATGTATATGTATGATTGAGTTGATATTAAATTCTTATATTATTTATTAAATTTGAGAACTCGTAATTTGTTTTTTTTTTTTTGATAAATGCTCAGAATTTATATATTTGATTTGCAACAATTTTTTGTTACACATTTAAGGACGTTTAATTTGAGAATTGAATTTTAAAAAAAAATTATTTTATAAATTTAATTTAAAAAATAATTTCATATTAAAAAAATTTTAAAATATGAAATAAAATTAATTTTAATATTTATATTTATGTTAAATGTGAAATAAAATTAATTTTTATAATTGAAATAAAATTACATCAGCAATCCTATCAATTTTATTAAATATTAATGCCTTTCATTTGTAATCTTAAATATTATTTATATGATAATTGGATTTTGAATTAACAATGATCATCTCATATGAATAAGTCCAAGATTACATAAAAAATATTTCTACGATTTGATCAAATCCTACGTAGGGCTATTATCAGATCTATTTTGAATGAGCCAAAGACAATTTAAAATCAAAAATTTTAAGCACAATTCGACCAAAATTGGTTCACAAACATCGACTTGAATCAGCTCAAATCTTTGTACATATTTATAAATATAATATGTTCGAAGTTCGCTCGCACTTTATCTAATTCAAAAGTATCATGATTTTTTTGGCTCGAATTTTACGTCTGCATATAAACATAATCAACATAATACGTGCATGTCTATGTATTATTTTTGAAACAAAAAAATTTATTTATGAAATTATGTTATGATAATTGAAATGTAGGATTAAACTATAAGCAAACAGATAATACACAGAAATTTATTTATAGTTTTATATTTTAATATACATATATATAATAAATAGAAAGAATATTTTAATAAAAAATATGACCTAATTATAAATTGAGCTTGATATAATTTAAAATTTTAATAAAACTCAAAATTTGTTGGGCTCATATGAAAAAAAGAAATTAAAGTTGGACCTAAATAACATTTTTATGTCCATAAACTTAAAATTCACAACTCCAATTGCTATGAAATATTTTATGAATGTAAAATGTTTTGCAAATGAAAATTATTAAATCTGGCATGCATAAACGATAAATTACAGTATTATATCGGTGTGTAATATATAATTAATGCATGCTCAATTTGTGATTAAGTTTGTTGAAATCTGAAATAGGGTAATTATGTTTGTATGATGATGTATGTATATTTAATTATAAGGCAATATTTGTTTAATTAGTTTAAAATTAATTTAATTAATTTTAATCCGGCATGCACACAATTCATAAAATTTAACATAAAAAATTAACTATATTTTATATCATATATATAATTTAAAATAAAAAAATTAAATTTATTTATATTTTGCGCACAACAAAATAATAAATAACTTATATTTTCATTCAATTTTAATATTAATTTTATTAAAATTAAACTTTGTAAATAAATTGGTTCAAGTTACTCATTTATAATGCATACAAAAGGATATTTTTAGGGTAAATTACATCTAATTTTTGAGGTTGAAAGAGTGTTGCAAATTGATCTTATCTTTTTAAAAATTTCAATTTAAATTTTTGAAAATGTAAAAGTGCTGTTGTTTGATTCTAATTAAAATTTAGGCTGCGTTTGGGAAAGCTTTTTGGTATTAAAAAGTGCTTTTTTATATAGCTAAAATATAAGCTAAAATATAAAAGTTATGTTTGGTAAAATAGCTATTTAACCGTTTTCAGCTATCAAAAAGCTAAAAAACAGCTGTAGAGAAAAGCTAAAAAAAGAAGCTTTTTGGAAAAGTGATTGTGCTCTAATTAATTCTGGACAAAAATGTCCTTAACATTATTTATCTCCTCTAACCGAACGCATCTTCCTAATCTTTCCCGTTATTTTCTTCCTCACGTCCCTTCATTAAACCAAATATACAATTGACGTAATTTTCATATTTTCATATTTTTTTATAAAAGTGTATTAAATGATATTATTAATATAGTAAAATAAAAATATACATATTTATGTAGATATAATATAAAATAAATAAAATTTATTTTAAAAATTTATAAGTAATATACAAATAAACTATAAAATAATATAAAATATATTATAAAATTAATGACACATAAATTTAATTATTTAATAGAATGAGTTAATTATTTTATATTTATAGAATATATGTAATAAAAAGTATTTAAATTGTGTCTAATTTAGTCAAAAATAAAAATATTTTAGACAACACAGCAGTTTAACCAAACAGTTCTGCTTTTGATGACAGCTTTTAACAGTAGTTTACCAAACGTATAAAATAGTTTTATTCAACAGCACTTTTTTATACCGCTATACAGTACAACACTTTTTTATACAGCACAGCAATGCCAAACAGAGCCTTAATTATTAATTTTTTATAATTATATAGCAAATTTATTTTTTATTATTAATTTTTAAATTTTAAAAAATACAATTTTGAAATATAATATTGTTGCCAAACGGGCCCTTTAAATAATTAAGTCGATGATGAAAATATGTATTTTGTTATCAATTTTGTATTCTTTATTCATAAAATGTGGAACTAGTTAAGATAACTATTTTTCTTTTATACTTATATTATTTAAATTGGACTTTTTTTATTATTTAAAAAATATTATTATGTAATAAATGATTTGAAAAAAAATATATAAATGGAGCATTTCGTTCAATTTGATTAATTCTAATTTTAATAAATATTTAATTATTAATTAGGGGATATCGTCTGCAAATAATAGATTTAGGAGGTATTATTCGTAAGTGACACATGTTTTGATTATAATTATCGCAGACCTATAATCATTTTAACAGAAAATGATTATTTTAATCAACTCAGTGCTTCTAGAAGGTCAATTCTGCTGATTCAAACCCGTTTGGAGTTGATCCTTTTTATTGATTTTTATTAAAATAAAATGATCATTTTAGTTTAAAATAAAAAAATAAAAATTTTCAAAAAAACCATGAAAGATATTTTTTTTTTGAAACGCAGTGCGTAAGAAGTTTTTTTCGAATTACTTAAAATGAGCCTATAAATCAAATATTTACAATTTTATTATGAGTTACAAATTAGTGGTAAATATAAATATATTAATAAAATTGGATTTGAAACAAATATAAGGAAGAGAAATAAATACTCAACTGCTTTCCCATTGTCTTAATAATGTTGTTTTTCTATCTCTTACAAATTCAAGTCGATTAAAATTTGGGATAATTACCTACATGCCACACAATTTAGTTTTATTTATGTCTTACCCATCCATTCTTAGTTAATTACGCTATGCACACTCAAAATATTATAAAATCTTACATACACACATTTTAACTTATTTCTATTATAATGAGTAATCATGTTATTTTAAGGATATTTAAATATATTTTGAGTGAAAATTTTAAAATATTAATATTTAGGTGGCGGCAAAGAAAGGAAACATCCGCGACGTAAATTGATTTTAGGACAAATCAACGCTTTAGTGTGGTATTGAGAAAGAAAAAAATATGTATCATTAAGAATAAAAAAATAATTTTTATGATTTACTAACAGAATATTTTTTTTCAAATAGATTTTGATTAAGTTTTAACTCAAATGTGTGTATGTAAGATTTTGTAATGTTTTGAGTGTGCATAGCATAATTAACTAAGAATGGATGGGTAAGACATAAATAAAATTAAATTGTGTGGCATATAAGTAATTATCCTTCAAAATTTTTATTTAATCATATAAAAATATACTGATATATATATATATATATATATATAATTATTGAGACCAATTTTGTTTTGATAAATAACCCCACATTTAATAATTAATATTTACATAAATTTACACTTCTTGGAATTATGTCAAAAAGTTTATTGTAATCTAAATAATTAACACTTCAGAATATGCATATTAAAATGTGAGAAAAAATTTAAAATAACTTCACTATTTATTTTTAATTTTATTTTTAACGAGGTAAAAAATAATCTTGATATAATATTATTTTTATTTTTAAATTTATGAGAGATTAAAAATAAGATTAATTATAAAATATGAAATAAATTTATTTTTTTTATTTTAAAATTTATAAAGAATGTAAAATAAAACTAATTTTAATATTAAAATATATAAAATAATAATCATAATTAATAATGTTAATTTTAATTTAAGTTAAAATTAAATTAGGTAAACGAACAATTATTATATGTATATTTTATATCTGAAAATTCAACATGAATTATTTTAATACATGAAAATAGACATGTCAAGGTGCAAGTACGAAAAATTTAAATTAATTATGCAAAAGTAAAATTAATTATTGCCATAAACCTAGCTTTCAATGGCCCATGACCTTTTTTAGTTTCAGCAAAATTGAAATTGCTCTTAGTTCATCTAAAATATTAACTTAATTTTTAAATTAATCTATTAGTTTAAAAAAAATTATTAAATTTTTTTATTAATATTAAAAGACCTATTTATATATTACTATAAATTAGAAAATATGTTTAATTAGTTTAAAAAATAGAAAGATTTGAATGCACATGAGCTTAAATTAGAGGAAGCTAATTGCTATTAATCCGTTTTATAATTTATCACATCTATTCTAAAACACCTACTTTATAAAACACAACTGTTTAACTAAGCAAATTTTTTGAAAAACAATATTTTTATGCACAAATATGAGAAAAAATTTATTCTAATGTCAACCCTAAGGCCTAACTTGTTTTGACATTAGTGGGCCTTTTTTGAAAATCTGTGTACTAATGGCCAACTTTTTTGAAAAATGTTAACTAATTAATAGCAAAACTTTAAACTAGAGCCAAATTTAACAAGAGAAAAAGGGAGCAAACCTATTTATAATAAAATCCTAATGTAGACTTATACCAGCCTTTAACTCATATTTTAAGCGCATACAACTCAAAAATTTCACCGCACCAAAAAAAAAAAAAAAACTAAAGGGGCATTTAGTTTGATGTTATTTTGGTGTTATGTTACATAATATAGATGTCATGACATATAAATATCATCTTTTAACTAGTAATTTTATCATCTAATAGAAGATTTTTTGTAAGTGTCATTAAATCAAGCAATTACTTTCTCTAAATAACATAACATCAAGATAATATTGAACCAAATACTCCCTAAATATATGAATATCTAAATTAATCTTAAATTCATCAACTCAATTTTATAAATTAATTAATAAAAGCCCAAAATTCTAATAGCATTATCACTCACTCGATCTATGTTTCTATGGTTAATTCAATTAATTAGGGCGATGCTTAAAATATCTAAATATTATTTTAAAAGTAATAATTTTATAATTTTTTATAGGATTAATTTCACCCAGGTCCCTGACTTTAAGGGTTATTATCACACAGGTCCACGTTTTTTAAAATATATCTTCTAGGTCCCTAAGTTTTAAAAAATTATCATCTGGGTCCATTTTTAATTTTTTTATTATTAAAAAATATGAAAATTACCATTATACC
>KZ451969.1:2742202-2822783 GCA_002786265.1 Apostasia shenzhenica | reverse complement strand
AGAGATGGGTAGGGTAAGGGTATAATGGTAATTTTTATATTTTTTAATAATAAAAAAATTAAAAATGGACCCAGATGATAATGTTTGAAAACCTAAGGACCCAGAAGATATATTTTTAAAAATGTGAACCTGTGTGATAATAACCCTTAAAATCAGGGACCTGGGTGAAATTAACCCTTTTTTATAATATAATTTAAATGTAATCAGATAAAATAACTAATTTCATTAAATAATATGATATAATACTATAATAATATTGATCTAAATATTCTTTAAAATTTATAGTATAAATTTAACTTGAAAACTACAGGCTCAGCCCGACCAACTCAAAGCAAATTCTTCACAAAATATATAAATTGTTCGATTTAATGCCAATTATGCCCAACTGTTCAACAAAAAATTTCACCACAAAGCTGATGAGCTTGAAAGAGCTAAAAAATGAGATCAAACCAAAACAAATTAAAAAAAAAAATGGCTTCATAAAATCGACGTCAGATAAGATCATGCTGACAATTATGTGAAGAAAAGGATTCAGAATGACGAAATATCTCTGAACGATCAAACTTGCTTCCAGAATTGATGCGAATTAGAGACAGCACAAGAGATATGCTGAAAAGACACGCTGAAATCCAGTTCTCACAAATGCTGCAGATTTTTATCCAGTGAACGATTAAGCAAGCTTCCTCTTTGACCTTTGGAAGGAGGGCCTAAAGGGTTGACTCGAGCTCGGATCAAATGGTAGCAAAGGCTTCTTCATCTGCTCGCCGACCGAATTGACAGAGATATTTGGGGATGATGCCTTCTGTCTTTGTTGCTTTGGGACTTCCAGCCTTTCTAGAATTTTACACGTCCTCTCATCTAAAGTTCTGCTCTGAGATTTTGTAGAGCTTTGAGGTTTTGACTGGGAGATGTGGGAGGGAGAAAAGCTATGGTTCTTGTCATCAATAATAAGATGCTCCCAGTCACCGGTTTCGCTGGAAGGCATCTTTTCATCCTTCTTCGGGGTTGGAAAACCTTCATTTTCTTCTTCAGGTAAAAGGATGAGTGAGGAATTCTGGGGAGAAGTTGGTTGATGAAGAAGAAGATCTGCAGGTTCAGAACTTGCTTCAACTTTTGCTGTTATTGAGCTGGCCATGAAGTGTTCAGAGCATCAAATGAGCAATTGAACAAAGAGCAATTGAACAATGAACTCAGTTTACTATAAGTGTAGATAGTGGAAAACCAAAATCAAAATGTAAGGAGCATTAATAGAATTAAAACTATTTTGTATTGGCTTGTAGATGGTTAATATTATGCATAAATATTTTTGTATAACTCCAAAAATATTAAGTTTAAGTCTAACAATCAAATCAAAACACCCATTGGTATAAAAAAGGTTATCTCGTTTGTCAAGTTGCAGAGATGGTGCTCACCCACATTGCAAGCTTTCTTTCACAAACCAATTAAGTTTTCGATGAAGGCCCCTCTCATGCTCAAGAGGGTTGTAGTCTCTGACCTCAACCTGAATAAACAATAAACTGTTTAAATCACACTATAATATGGCCATGTCAAAATATGAAGTATGTATCACCAGATAATGGTTTGTCAATGTATCTGTTATTAATTGAATAAATTTGATGAGAATAGAAGATATCGTTGGGTTTATCCCTTCTTATGAGGAAGACTCGAGACTAGGAAGGCAGGTCAAAGTCTCAAGCTAGGCAGAAGATGCGAGACTCAATTACTCAAAGGTGGTCCGGAGGTTTCAAAAGAGTTGATATCTGTAAAATAGTTTTTCTCTACTCTAATTACAATAAGCCTCTTTTTTTAAGTACACATGAAGAGAGGAGGGATACAATTACAAAAAAAGTACCCCAATATATAAATAATTTCCAACACTCTCCCTCAACTTAGAGTATAGAAATTCATCTGAACTAGCTCATCGTGTAGCTCTAAGAAAGATGGGCCTAAGGGAATCGTAGAGACATCAGCAAGTTGTTTTTTAGATGAAATATGTGAAATAAACGTCTTTTCAGATAAAGCATTATTCCGAATAAAATGACAGATGAATTCAATGTGTTTTATACATTCTTGAAAAGTTGGATTACTGACAATGTAAATGGCAGCTAGTTATCACGATGCATAGTCATAAGGCTGAGACAAGACACCATTTCGCATGTATATGCTATAAATTTATATTCAGCTTCTACACTTGATCTAGCTAATAATGCACTTCCAAGTGCCTAGATTTCCTCCCACGAAAACATAGAATCCTAAAGTAGACCTCCAGTTAGTGACTGATCCAACATACTATTTAAGAAAGTGTAGTTTGTTTGGGGCTTCTTCTTAACTCTTTGACTTCATTTATTTCTCTCAACAACTTCACTCATTTCTCCAACATTTTAGTGCTTAAAAGTTAATTAGTGGAGATTAATCAAGGTGATTAGTGATTAAGTGCTTAAGTTTTCATACACTCTTCTTCTAACATCTAAGCTCAATCACTAAGAGGAAAAATGAGTGCCTTTGACATGTGTTCTTCATTGTACTTCTAATCTTATTTTTCTTTCTTTAGCCTTCATCTTGTGTTGAAGTGGATCTCTATGCTAGACTTGGGAGGAGGTGAGAGTATTCCATTGAAAATGAGGACCCAAATGAGAAACTAGAGGATAGGCTTCTTCACGTTAGATCAAAGGAGTGATTTGTTAATGTGAATTGTTATGAATTGGGTTGAGGTTAGGAGGAAGATGTGGTAAAGAAGCTTTCTTGAAGGAGATTGATAATGAATAGACTTGTTGTGAATTGTTCAGTGATATTTAGAGTGCTATCTATCTAGCTTGTAATCCATTCTTTCACTCGAGAACAAAGTACATGTAACTTTTAGAGTATCATTATATCAAGAGCTTTACAGTTCACGAGACATCACTAGTGAAAATCCTTGGTTCTAAGATCCCAACCAATAAACTTACCTAGGTGATTACTATAAAGAAATTGAGGATATGCAATTCCTCAATTAGCCTCCATGTTATTGGATGAGGATGCATTACCATATAGAGGAGACAGCTGAAGAAGTTGGCCACATACTATGATTCAATTTATTTTTGAAACAACTGCTGAAGAAGTTGGCCATGTTTCAATTCAATTTATTTTGCATCTTGTTTTGTCATACAATGATTTGCTATGATAATTAACACGAGTAAGAATAATTTGTTAGGAAAATTTTTCTTGATTTTTGTAGTTTCTAAGTATTATTTTGAATCACTTCTATATAGCCTTTCTGTTCTAATTTTAAATAGATCGTCTTTAAAATAAAAATTATCTATTTTCTTCTTAAGAAAGACTTGCATGGTTCAAAAACATGTCTTGGACTCCTCCTTCAAAATTAATTCACTACTAGATACAACTAGTCTATTGTTGATTCTCTTTCCACCCAGGATAAAAAAGTCAACATACTAATAAAAGCTGGAGTGGTTATTTTAAAATTGGGTGACAGACCTTTGACAAGGAGGCTTGGATGCAATTTTTTAATTCATTGGATACAACTGTTTCCTTAAGCTGACTTGGCATTGGCAGAACTTCTTCTGATCCAGCAAGTCTCTGCAGTTGCATCAAGTTCATGAGTGCCAATTTTTTTCTTTTTAAAAACAATAAATAAATAATTACATCAACATCAATCTGAATGAAAATTCCACGTAGAAGATACTTCATGTTGCCCTCAGAAAGGAAAGATATGTATCCAAAAGACTTCAATAAATGTTGCGAATATTCAATTAGCAGTCATTGAAACAATGAAATTGAATAAAAAAATTTTTTGCATAGAGAAGTTGAATAAAGTTAACAAAACAAAAGACAGCTCCCTCCGCCTCGTGCTAACAAATGTTTCAACTTTCAAGAAAAAAGTATGTCTGATAATTAAAAAAATTTAAACAATTTCCTTAACATCATAGGCAACTTTAACCTGAACTCTAGCATGCCTGTCCTCAAAGAAACATCACAATCAAACCTGTAACTAATGCCTTTATGGAAATAAGAAATAGGTGTTTTGAGGTGAGATCAGAAAGGGGGTAGCTAGCTAAGGAGGAAATCAAACCCCTTTCTCAAAAGGTAATATAAATATCAAATAGCAAGCATGAGTCGCCCATCTCCAAGCCAACAAACACACACTAGTAGTAAGCTGTAAGTATGCCTGACAACTTTCAGAAGACATGAGGCATACCATCAGTCAGCTTTAGTAACCTTGGATCATGAAAAGCAACAATTAACATTAATCAATGGAATGCAAACATTAAATTCTCGTCCTATAAGGCTCAGAAGTGCTCAGAAGTACTCTAACTAGCTATATATTATGATAAAACTTATGATAAAACTATATATTAGATAAAACTATATATTAGCTATATATTAGTATTTTTGAAATTATTTCATTATGATAAAACTCTTGCTTATATTTGATATTCAGCTATGTACAATATTTTTGATTCTTGTGATTTCACTAAAAAGGATTGATTACTAGCCAGCCTTAATGCTGAAGCTAAAGATTTGCTTGCATGCTAAAATTTTTAGATTGTTTAAGTTATAAGTTTTAAGCTTTTCTTTTTATCTAACTTCCTATAGTATTCTGTTATATTAATTTGCTTGAATAGCATGATTATTAAACATGAAAATATAACATGTTTTTGACAATAGTGATTGAAAGCTCAATTATAAATTTGTGATATCATTCTATATAGATAGCATTTGACTCCCAACTTCGTATTACTGTAAAACCTGAAAATCAATGTAATTAATTTCACTCAGTTTTTTTTTTGTGCATATGCATGCGTATGACATGTATTAAGTAAAAAAATGCTTTAACGCAATTTTCTAAAGGATTCATGTCATGATTGATTCGACAAGTTTTACGCTGGCTGTCGACTACCTAACGCAACCCTCCGCATTTCTCATCCGGGACTTGGGACCCGGCAACGGCGCGTTTAAGTAAAAAAATGCTAATTAGATTTTATTAAAATCTGGTGATGATATTTTTGCTATGACTAGTATTGGAATGGGAGCGAGAAGCACAAAGTGTTGTGCTTGCGTAGATGTTGCGAGTTAAGCATGGGCAGTGTACGAGTTACGAAACTGAACTTGTTAATCAAATTAAACGAAATACTTGATTTTTAAGATATGAAAACGAATATTACAAGAAATTTCTTATTGTGTTTACGTCCCTACCATAGCTCGAGCCGTAGGGGTGACGGACCCTAACTTATCGCTGAGGTCTATGACTGATGGTAAAAAGTCAGTTGAGGCGTAAACCAAGAAACCAGAGCCCTATGGTATAAAATTAATTAATAATTAAAATGAAACTTATCTCGTGATTTTAAGTTTGCATTCATATGCATTATATTATGATTCGTATAATTGTTTAGTTATCGTTTAATAATATTATTTATAATGAAATTGAGATTGTGTGTCTGCTTGTAAATAATTTTATTTATCTTGTTAATGACAGTGTATACTTAGTCTGAGTCAGATGGCTGATGCCTATTTTGGCAGGTACTGCTACACAAGAGGATCAAGGGAAAGGGAGGACGGGCAAGTAGGAAGTGTTTTAGTTGTGTTCCTCCTTTATTTTTTTTTATCGTTACACTTTTGTACTTTGAAAACAGGTAATGTATTAACTTTTTGAGAACCTTCGCCGAATGAATAACTAAACTTGGGGTTCAATTACTGACGTGGATAAATATATGTGAATATTATTGCTTTTGAAAATATTTTAATTCGTTGTTTGTCTGAAGTTTAATTTATACACTAATTATATGTTCAGATGGTGTTAATATTGTGATTTTCTCTATCATCCTACTTGGTGTCGAACTCTCATAATTAATTGATCCGCTGCATCGAGCTCAGGTGTCAAGTTAGAGTCATGACAAAGAGCTTCCGAAACATTAAAACAATTGTTACCTTGAGAAGCATCAGTCCGTAGTGTGAAGGCTGTAAAATATAAAAACAGATAAAACTGCCGCAAGCCATCTTCTCTAGGTTACAAGATGATGAACAAACTAGTGCCTGGTCCAGATCAAAAAGTGATTCACAAAGTCCGTTGAAAACTGTAATATATAGAAAACAAACATCAAAATGATGAATAAGGACTAATCATATATGAAACATTAATATAGAAAACCAACTCACTGTGAGCATTCAGGTCACAAATGTCATCTGCATGTTCACCGGTTACTTTTCCATGACGTTCTGGAGTAACAATATAGGATGCCCCCATTATTACACCTGTTTCAAAATGGGAAGAAAATTTTCAGTTCATCTAATATTACGCCTATCCAGAAATTAAAAAATACATTAATTTGTTAGGTGGAAATTTATAGACAAATAACTTGAAACCTCCAAAATGATTCTAGAAAGTCAACATGCTATATCAGAAAAAGTTCAATTAATGTTCATCCGAAGAACTTCCCATGAGACATAACTATAAGACCATCTAGCTATATAAAAATAAAAGTGCATAATTACACTTTGTCCGCACTTTTTGAAATCCTTCTGATAAGTCCCTAATATTTTTTCAAATCCTTCACCCAAGTCCTTAGAATTTAAAATAAGGAGCTAAAAGTAAAGCAAAATATGGACTTAACAGGTCTCTACAGTTTTAATGATGGACTTAAATGAAAGATTTCAAAAAATATGAACCAAGGAGTAATAATAGGTTTACTGTAAGGATCTATCAGTAATTTGCCCAAAATAAAATTTATAAGAAAATTGCATTACATATCAATAACAAAAGTTAGATGAGCAAATGCATTGTTTGCGCAAATTTAGCATATTTTTAACCTTCATTTAGAGAGGCCATGCTGGTTCGCTCAACAACAGTCAATGAAATAGGACCAGCAGTTCTTTGCAACTTGGATATCCTTTCAAATGAAGGTATACACAGAGAAGTTTCTCCTCCAACTCTAACTGCATCATCAATCAAGTCGTAATCCCCTAGCTCAAGAAATGTAACTGGACAAGTATTCTTCTTTTTCTTCGAGAATGTAGAGCTGACGGGATACCCATGGCATCTGCATGCCTATAAAATGCTTATATAGTAATATTAATCCTGATTCCTGAAACAAAACTTCAAACTTATTTATGTTGAATACCTTTGCATGTTAAAAAAATAATAGAAGCAAGTAAAAACTTGCAAATTGTCATCTTATTGGTTCAAGATGTTTCAATAATGTTTGTCATGACAATGACAAGAAATTGCAAAGTTCAAAATTCCAAACCACGAGTTACACAAGTAATATTGAAATATATTTTTAAAGAATATGAGATCCCTTTGAATAATTTTATACCATGAGGCAATTTCCAAATGTCGTACGGATCCCTATGTTTACACACAAAAATTTAGTTTAATTTCAACCATCCACATGTGTACAGCAGCAGGTCGAGTTGAACTAGACCGATTAGCTAGCCAAATCAAATCAAGTCCAGCCAAAGCCTCATTACCCACAAGGCTTTCCTTCCAACAAAGTTCCAAATCTTGCATATCACGATGCTTCACTCCAATATTTTACAACCAATCACGTTCCCAAAGAAATTTATCTACCTATATCCCACCAAACCCCATTCCAAGACAGGTTCATCTACCTCAGTTCCACTAAACCCCATTCCCACTTTTCCAAAAAAAAAAAAGACCCATTCCCAATGGGGGTCCATTAGCTTATTTTTTGCTTAGTTGTTTTCATTGAGGGATTAGCTCTTTAGCTATACATATAACAAAATGAGCTATGCTATAATTAAATATATACTCAAATTTCACTTACCACCAAAAGCTCATCTCTCTCTAATTAACTAGGCTACCGAATGCTTCACTCACCTACTAGTTCAACAAGTGGATAAGACACGTTACAACAGATTCCACATACCTAGGTTCTACCAAAACTTATTTGCTCTTGTGCATATGTTTTCTTTTATAGTAATCCAGTCTTGATGCTTTGAAGCCTTCAGGAATCAGGGCATTGTGAATGGCGTTGCAAAGTGGTGCATCACAATCCTGGGCCTTAGTTGGAAGAATTAAACTAGGGGCAGTTTGATATGGGCATTAGCAAAGCTAAGCTCAAGTTGGGGCTTGTATGTCCCTGCTAGATTTTTGGGTTTCATTTATGTCAAAGGTGAAATTTTTCTGTTGAAAAATTAAAAAAAAACAAAACTGGGGGGCATTAGGGATGTGGCTTCATTAAGCCGATAGACTTTTTGAGTTGACATCCATTCTATAACTTACTATCCAATTTTACATTATATGACTGGTCGATTCATGCCATATGCCACATTAATGGGTCCCTGCAACAGGTTGCACAAGATAGAATTGAACTTCACCAAAAGAAACAAGAAAAATACACATGATAGAATTCATTAGGATTTTCTTATTGCTGCATTTTATGTCTAACCCTTTTTCTTGATACCATCCATTTAATGACCAAGGACAATTGGAAGGAAACTGTCTTCATTCTTGTAGCCTTGGACAAAAAAAAAAGGTAAGAGGGTCAGAATCAGTAGGGCATGCATGTAGGAATTTCCTAAAAATGTCAACACAGATCTTCATATATTCATGTGATCAACCTTATCCTAACTATATGGGGAAGGTTTTATGAATCACATTTTTCTAATTAATCCTGTTCAATGCATCTGGTGATGACTCCACCTACCTTTTTTTTGTAAACAAAGGAAATTTTAAATATTAATCTATAATCTAACATTATCTTTATTAATCTCAAATAAGGTGATAGGGGTACGTCATGTCAAAGAAAACAAGAACTCAGTAAAGCTCAACATTTTCTATAACCCAAATAAAAGGTCCTGGCGCTTTTTACATCAACTATTTTTCTTCAGATTCCATAATATTTTATTTTTTTATTCTTCAAGTGTAGGCCACCTTGTGAAAGCGTCTGCCAACTATTAAGACTTTTCAAGAATAATAATTGGTATAAAATGGTAATCAAAAAGGATGATTTATGTTATTTATGAGAATTCCTTGTACCTGACAAGATTCAAATCCATCAATAATCGGATTAGTGGAAGCAACCAAGTTACAAGAGATTTGATTGGAAGATTCCCAAATGGCATGCTTAAAGATGATGACAGCCTTTAGTGCTTCTACCTCATTTATTAGCTCTTGCAACCATCTCTTAACAAGGCCAGACATTGTCCAAGTGTCTGCAGTATTTAATTGTTCATAAACATTGTCAATCAGATGATGCAAATAATATACAGAATTACCAAAATACTTGCTGATGCTAACACATTATTAGTCTCACAAAAAGATAAAATAATGGATACACGTTACCTAAATTGGGGAAAAAATAATCGGGATACTTGCACATCTGCTCAATTATTTGCTGGGTTTGCAATAGCTTTTAGCCAACTTAGAAGCTTACATAGTTTATTCTATTAAATCTGGTGAGTTGAAATAGAATTTACAAAAAGGCATGTAGTTCGGAGAAGAAAAATTCAACATAAAAATTGATCAATGTTTTTCAAACAATGTTTATTCCATTAATCAAGGTAAATCATATGCAGCATTATCATACACAGCTGCTTTCTTACCATTACCATCCTTAATAATAACACATTGGTGAAGTTGGTTGACGTTATACATGAATCTCCTCTGCTTTTCCAAATATTCACTGAACAGATCATCATCTTGTACAATCACAACAAACTCTACTGTCACACTTCGTGATGCTGCATCCTATCACAGAAGAGAAAACAAAATCAGAATCTTACCAACAATTTATTGGGTGTTTAAATGTCCAGTTATTAATCAAGTATATTAATAGAAAGGTTTAGGTTGCATACCATTAGAGACTCTTCAAGAAGTTCAGTATTTGTGAAGAGAGGGGAAGCAATCACAACAATTTTCTTTAAGATATCTTTGCTGCCCCACTTAAACAAAAAATCATCACTTAAAATCCTTCTGATTGACAGTTCAGCTAGATATTATAATAATTAATTAGTTCCATCATTACTGTATAGTTAAGAAAGCACAAGAACTTCAGCTTTTAGTACCTTTATTATCAGCTTCAATAGTCGTAAATTCATCTGTTACAGCTAGGGAGTTCATAGGAAGACTATTGACAGCATGATGAAAATCACGAAGAGTGAAGTTTCCTCCTGGCCTATAAGCAACCTTCAGCTGCTAGTATTACTTAAAGGATCAACATATGGAGATGCATAATAAAAGATCTATTTTATGTATACAGCACGAAGTTCATCAGACATCATGATATTAAGAACCAAACCAGCTTGAATTATACCATAAGTTCATCTAAAGAATCGAAAGATATGAAAAGAGGGATCAATCAACTGTAAAAATGGCCATATGGAAAATTTAAGGAACATAATGCAACTAATCAGAAACTTTTGAAAAAAACAACAGTGCCGTAAAAACAGAAAATGCTGTGGGCTTGGCCGTCTATCTCACCCTAATGTCTGCTATGCATTACATCAACGAAGTTTCTTCAATTTTAGTGATGCTCCTTATTCCAATTACACTATTCAACGGTCCACTATCCCGAATAATAGTCACTATTCAAAGCTTAAAATCTGAACATTCTGATTACCAAATTCATCAATTCACACTGTGAAGAAGAACAGTGCAAAAACTAGAAGAATGTGGTATCACTGCTTCACGAAGTACAACGAGAAAAAGTGGCTATAAACAAACCTCAGCAGAAGAAGTGGAAGATTCACTCCTTTGGATGTAGCACAGACCAATACGATCCGGTAGCATCAGCGCCTCGTCCGTCAAACCGTACCTCTCCTGCCTACCAGCAGTCACCGCATAGAGATTTGCCAGCTGCAGCAAACTCTGCCGCCAGTTTGACAAGGAAACCCTTATCGAATGCGTAACGAAGATATGAACGAGATAAATTGAAATGAGATCAGAATCAGAGAAGGAAAAGAGAGGAGAACGAGCGGGGTTTTGCGGAATCTCAGTAAGTAGCTCGAATCACCTGTTTGAGATCTTGGAACAGCGAATGAGAAACATTTCGGAGATCAAGCAGGAAGCACAGAAGCGGCATTGCTCAGCCAGAGCAAGAAATCGTTCGCTCTCCCCTCGTCTAAGTTCTTGCTCGGGCTTCAGCTCAGGTTGTACACTAGCGTCGAACGACGATCGCAGACGAGGCTCGGAGCTTCAGTTGGCGGGCATTTCGTAACTCCTTGGCATCGGTTCCCATGTTCTGCCAGTGATTTCAATTTCCCAATTTTTATTTTACAAGGGAAATTACGAACATGTATCAAAATTTTTAACCGAATTGCACACGATTATTCTAATATGACAAATAGACCTGGGCATCTTTCGGGCTCAGGTCGGGCTAACTCGGGCCGGGTAACTCATTGAGCATGTTAAATCACACTCATACATATACATTCGGGTCAATTTACATGACCAAGCCCAATATGGCCTCGGGCCGGGTCGACCCAAATAGTAAACTCTTCTCAGAGTAAAAAAATTATTAAGCTTTTCTTAATAACAAGCTTTTACTTCAAAAATCTTAAATATCAATATTACTATATAATCTAAATTTTGAAATAATATAAACAGTTAAGCATCATATAAAATACCATACAAAAATTTAGCTCTTGTAATCTTATTACAACTCTACAACATAAAATCATAATTATAAAAATTATAAGTTAGCTTTAGTGCCGGGCCGGGCCGGGCCCCCGATGATCATGCCCAAGCCCGATCATGAAAATAATCGGGCCGGGCCGGGTTAAAAGAATAATATAAAAATTTTATCACAACCCAAGCCCTAAATTTTTCGGGTCAGGTCGGATCGGGTCAGGCGGGTCCTCAGGCCCGTGCCCAGGTCTAATGACAAATTATTGAAATTATAACTAGCGGTGATGTATTTCATAAATTCTAATATGCGTCTTCGTGCCACCACTTGGCATCCATCCTAACGAGAAATTATTGCATCTGGATGAAGCACCATTCAAATGCCAATCAGAGACCGCCACGTGTGCAATGTATACGTGGCGACATCTGATTTACATCCAGATGGTACTCTATTCAAATATAGTAATTTCTCTATCCTAACGGCATACCACAATGAATATAACATATGCTTATATATTATTATTAAGTGACATTTATATGAAAATATTTTAATTATAAAAATTATATATTTTACTATTTAAAAATAAAATATTATATATATTACATAATAATTTTAAAAAATTATATATTTTATATGATATTTATTAAAAAAATTTATAAATTTAATTACTAATAATTTTTTATAAATTATATTATATTATATTATATATGTTTTTGTACATAATATAAATTTTTTCTTACTAAATTAAATTAAAAATAAATTTTATATACAATTAATTTATGAAATAAATAATATTTTGAATATTATAATGTCAAAATTTAAAATTTAAGATTCAAATTTTATTTTTTTATATTAAAATAATTTAAAATACAAAAATTAATATTTAAAATTATAATTAGATGTAAAAGTATAGTGTAATTTTATTAAAAAAATAATATAAAATTTATAATTTTATAAATTTTTAATATGATATATAAGGGCAAATTACACTCAGATTTCTGAGTTTAATGATTAATATTGTACTGATTCACATTTGTTTAAATTATAATATTTGGGTCCTGAATTTTAATAAATTATAAGATGAATTTTTTTTAATTATTAAATTTTTTAAAATTACCGTTTTACCCTCTGCCATTCTCCCGTATTAGGAGGAGAGGCTGCTCGCGTGCACTGGATCAGGAGGAGAGAAAGAATGACAGAGGTAAAACAGTAATTTTAAAAAAATTTAATAAAAAAAATAAAAAAAATCTATTTAATAATTTATTAAAACTCAGAGAACCCGGTGTTATAATTTTTAAAATGTAGATATGTGGGATGTTAAGCGTTAAATTTAGAGATTTGGGTGTAATTTGCCCTGTATATAATATTTTATATTTAATGATGCAACATCTAATTTATTATATTTAAAATGTCAGATGCTCCGATTATTAAATGGACAGTACCGTAATTCCATCACGTTCTGAACATGACAGATTCAGAACTCTATAGAACTGCACGACTAAGCCCTCAGTCACTCAAATACTATGGCCTATGCTTACAGAAAGGCAACTACACAGTCAAACTACACTTTGCAGAAATAAAATTCACCGATGACCAGACATATTCCAGCGTGGGGAAGCGCTTATTTGACGTATCAATTCAGGTGATTGTTTCTATCATTTAACTACTATATAACTGTATTTAATTTCGTATAATTACAAATGGGATAGACATCTAGATAATACACGGTTTAAATCGAATCTCATAGTATGATTTTTTATGAATGGTGCAAATTATTTGTAAATATATAATATATATATATATTTCATATTTAAATCTATTGGGTTTATCTAAATTAAATTTTATCGAAATCGATTTAGTTTTAGTAAATAATATAGTTTAAATATGTCGACTTGATAGTCCTTACCCGCATTGGGATAGTGGGAATCTTATTCATCAAATTGATTGAACATAATTGGGCAGCATGCTATTTCAAAGCTTGCACCCGGCAACGAATTTCACTTCCTAAATAGAAAGGAAAAGAAGAGGTAACTTACCATGAAAAGACTATGTCCCAACCATTGGATGAAAGAGACAAAAATTCTTTCAATTTTCTCAAAAAAGGAATAAAAGAAATAGAATAAAAAAGAAATACGCCTCCATAAATAGTATCATTATCGAAAAAATAAAAAAGTGTAGGGGGTGGTTACACGTCTATCAAGATGAGATACTGAATAACTGGCTACTCACAGGATATAATAATATTCAAATGATTCTCAAGGGTGTTAAGTATGTCATTTATAACAAAAAAAAATTTCCATCACTTGTTTTAGTTTAAGTTACAGAAGATTGACTTTCCCCAACAATCGTAGCTAAAGGTTTAACTCGTAGTTGAGTATTTAAATTTTTCTACCGTGACCACAATTGAATCCAAGAAAAGCTTCTTATCAAAAGAAGAGTTGTATTTATTTAGTCTTTTTTTATATTTTATTTTGATTATTTGTTTATAAATAGATCGGAGCTTGCACATTTTTTTCCAAAAAATGAACTCAATGGATAAATGAAATTTGTTTTGTGTGTAATTTATCTTAGAATAAAATAATTTAGGGATTTCGATATCCTAAAAGAAAACAATAAGAAAATCTTAATTGAGAATTCTAGATTGAGAAATTTTAAGTGGGAATCCTAAAAATTTAATTATTTATTATTTTTTTAATTCTAGCTGCTTCTTCTAGGAAAAATTATTGCTCCTGACAAATGATGAAGGTCAGTGGTTTGTTCACTAATCACGTGATGTTGCGGTGCCACACAAATGGGTCCCGTATCATGTAAAATGCCATAAGTGGCGTTATGCCATTGAATGGATAGACGGACCGTCTGATGGACCGAGCAAACTGTCCGATCGCTCTGATCAGACAATTTGTTTGGCTACCAGAGAAAGTTGGTATTAAGGTAGATATCTGTCAAACAAAAATAAATAAAATCAAGTAGACATTAATTAAAGAGGATGTGAGTACATATTGTAGTTATTATTCTGGACGGATACCTACCTGATGCTAAGCTATACCTTATTTTATGGATCGATACTTTATTTGGTAGTCAAAGAAACCGTCCGATCAGAGAGAACGGACGATCTGATCACCCGACTAGACAATTCGATCAGCCCACCAGATGGTATGGTTGGCTAACTGTACGCTCTGTTTGATTGCTTGGCCACTTAATGCCGTTTATGACATGTTGCGCACTACCCGATTTGCTAGACTTACACAATAATTTCTCATCTTATAGGCAATCCCGCATCAAATTTTGTATAAGACTGGGATACCCCGTATCAATTTTGGCATTAGACCACGATGCTTCATAGATGGCGCGGTCCTCATCAGTGTTGGTATCAGCTCGCTGGATTCCACCTCTGCCTCTGCCTCTGCCGTCGCACGCGACGTTGCACATTTGCCTCCGCCTCTGCATCGACATCAACTCTCCGCACTCTCTACCTGTGCACGCAAAAGCTATTTGCCTACTTGCAAGCTGCCCTCGCAAGCTAGTGAAACTGCTTGCGCGTGCCCGTGCAAGATCAGTTTATCCGCGCTTGCACGTGGGACCACCGACCTATGCGAGCTCTGACTCCTGCCGGCACCCTTATTCGCCACTTCGCCTGTCGGCCCTTCACCCTGCCTCAGCCTGTGCTCACCAGCAGCAGCCTCACCTCAGCTTGTGCTCACCCCCAGCAGCATCCCCGCCTCTTCTGCACTTAGGTGAGATATACCCTCGCCCTTCGCCGCTTATAGGCGCTCTTGTGAACCGCTCCTATCAATTCTCCTTCGCGCTTGTCCCAGCTCTGCGTCTATGCCTTGTTTCAACATGCACAACCATGTGAGGCCTCTTTGCTTACACGCCCATGGCTCTACGTGCCACCCTTTCGCACCGTTCTATAGTTTTCTCTGTATCTCTTTCATTTATGTCTATTTTTGATTTAAATTAAATATTCGCTGGTTCATTAAATTTCAATTAAAATTATTATTCATCTAGGTTGTTTGATTTATTTTTCAGTATGAATTTTAAATTTTATTGAGTAAATTACTGTTGGATAATATTTTGAAAGGCTAAGCGAGTGCTTTGATCTATTCAGTAAATCCTTTCATTGTTAATCCTATTGACTTTAAATTTTTAATTAAATTTAATTTGCAGGATTTGAAATTATTTGAATTCTTTCGTAATTGAATTTAGAAAATATTTGTTTATTTGATAAATTTTTTTAATAATTTTTTTGTTTATTTTATCATTTTTATTTACAGATCTCTAATTTACATATTTCAATATATTTCATAATATTTGATTTTGACAATTTATTTAAGTCATTTTGAGCTCATTCTTTCTTGCATATTGTTTCATATTCATATTACACATTTTTTATGGATCCGGATTTGAGCGATCAACTAGTTAAAATTGATGATGTGATTATTAGTCTAGAAGTAGAATCCTTTAGTTTCGATGGTAGGTCGAACTCTACAGCCTTGGATTGGGAGATTAATTAGTTAAAATTAATTAAACTAGTTAAATTTGATGATCCGGATTTGGATTGGGAGATTAATTAACATGGATTGTTATTTTGTGCATTATCCTATGCCTTCTTTTAGAAGAGTTATTTTTGCTATAATAAAATTTATCAAGCAAGTCAAATTTTATGTTGGCATAAAGAATACTCGTTTCTATTGTAGAGTGAGCCCGATTAATTTTTGTGATGAATTCTAAGAGGTGAGTTTGTTCTTCAATCTGATCATGAGCATCTTTTAAGTACGTAGGAGAATTTGACTTAAGGGGACGAGAATAATATCTGAGTATATCAATAAATTTGAATACTATCATGTATGATGTAGGGTTTTAAAAATTATGGACTACCATAATTAGAATTTTAAGTGGGTTGAGAAATGATATACATAATTAATTCAAAAAAAGAAATAATATGCATAAAGTGGCATTTGTAATTGTTCAAAATACTTGATGAAATATATCAGAAAACCAAAAACTATAAAAGATTACTAGTAGTTTGACATCTCGAGACCAAATATAATCATGTCCTTATGAATTGTATCTTTTGTTATGAAAATCACGCCAACTATTATGAGACTTACCGCTACACTTGTCCTTATTATTAGTCTACCATTGAAGACTACCCAATAGGGTGTCGCATAGAAACTCCCGTGTGCTCTGTTAGTTTGCCTCTTTTGAGTGAGGACAAAAGTAAGTATCATATCTAAGTTTTCATAATTATTAAAAAAGTCAATCACATAGATTATATGTCTTAGTTGATATTGCAAATCCTAAAATGATAGAAGAATATGAAATTGTGGAAAGTAGTGATAATAAAACCACAGATGAAATCGAGATAATTGAAATGTTTAACTATAAGAATTAGATTATATCTTTTATATATAGTCATCCATAATTGAATATCTTGAGAAAAATAATTTATTACATGCTATATTACTTGGTGATAATAGAAAATCTTGTGTTTATGTTATTGAGGAGAGTGGTGAGTTAGAAATCAAGGATATACAACGTATTTAGAATGACATCATACGTGGGGCTATTAAACGCTCGTCAAAGCATCGCTGAAAAAAAACTAAGAAGGAAGAAAGAACGATGATGTGGAAATTAGCATAATTAAGTCTACACTGAAACTATTAAAGACTAGTTTGTCAAAAATTTCAATTATTTCTTTAGACATTATTGTGCCTAATAGTGATTTTTTGTTCATTTTAGGCCCTGTTTGGCAATGGGCAAAAAATAATGGCTAAAATTAGCCATGACCAAAATCTTAAATATATTTTAAAAAAATTTAAAAAATTATTTTATATTTCATCTCACACAAATTTCAATATTAAACAATCACTTTATTTCACATTCAACACAATTCTTAATAAATCAATCAACTTTACTTCATATCCTGCATAATTTTTAATATAACCAACTTACTTTATTTCACATCATACATATTTTTCAAAAATGGCTAAAAATTTCAACCAAATCTTTTTTTTTCTTATTACCAAACCTGTTGATAACTTATAATCAAGTGTTTTTAAAGAAATATTTATTACGTGAGATGGAAAACTCTCTGGCATCTTTGAGAGCGAACATGCTTTATACCACTACCTACTACCTGCATATTAATGATTAGATTGAGTTAGTAGGTAGATTTTAGGTTTTTATTTTGTGAATTAGCATTTATTTTTGTCTTCTTTATTGCACATTAGAGACCCATTTGAGCCAAATTCACATCTGCATTCTCATTTATGTTCGTAACATGCAGAGATTATTACATTTAGTGAAAAATTATTGCAAAGAATGCAAATGTTTTTGAAAATAATTATGCTATAATTTAAATAAATGTTAAACTTGTGAAGAAGACTAGTTTAAAACTTTAAATGAGATTGTGTTGACTGGTTAAATTATGTATTTATCTTTTCATATTTTTGATATTGCAGATTTTGTGGTGTTTCAGGACCTCAGGGTAATACCTAGTAAAATTTAGTTTTATATATTTCCATTTGAGCGAACCACTTCTAAGAATCTACTAGCCAAATTTACTTCAAATTAAGAGCAAAAAGAATTATTCTTGTTGATTTAATAATTTTTATTTGAAATTAAAATATCAATAATATTTGCTTCGATGGAGATATTTCTTTTTCAATTGATTTATAGATCGACTTGATTACTGGAGATACAGATTAATTGAGGCTATATGGAGATAAATCATGATAGATTTGACCTTTACTCGATGGGGCCGAGTTTTTCACTCCCGGGGAGAATTAATGGGGACATCCAGATGATAGCTCAGATCGAATCTCATAGTATGTTTTTTATTAGATACATATTTTTTATAAATATATGAATATATGTGTTTTTTTTTCAGATTTCAATTGGTTGGATTTATATAAATTAAATTTTATCCAAATTGATTTAATTATAATAGATAATATCATTTTATAAGATACAACAATAATAATAACAATTAAGCCTCTATCTTACTAGGTGGGGCTACTTTGTTTTCATTTATTAGTTAAATTCTCATTTAGCTCTTTGTATATAAGATTATTATTTATAATTTTTTATCATTTTTTTGTCTCTACCTTTTTTTATATGGGCAATGTCTATTAATCGAACTTTTGTTATTGGTGATTCAAACGGCTTATAATTTATATGTTTATACTATTTAAGTCGACTCTCTGAGTTTATTTTTAAAGGATGCTAATTGAACTTTCTTGCGGATATACTAATTTTTAATTTTATTTTTTTATATATACTCACTCATTCACCTTAACATATTTATTTTTATAATATTTTATTTGTATTTTTTCTTTTTGTAGGCCGAAATTTTACATCATATATTATTATTGGTCTTACTATTATTTTATAAAATTTATTTCAAAGTTTGGGTGAAAATTTTCTATCACACATCGCACCAAATATATTTCTCTTTTTTATTTCTTCTACTTGGATCCTGCTAATGGTATCACTGTCTATTTTACTGTCAGTTTGTATGATTAATCTAAGATATTTAAAGCATTTATTCTTTTTGATAATTTAATTGTCAATTATCCTATTACCAATACAAATACTTTTTCCTTGGCTAAATATGCATTGTATATATATTTAATTTTTTATCTACTAGGATAAAAACTTTTAGACTATAACTTATTCCTCTATAACTCAAATTTTATCTTAGATTCATCTTTAATTTTATCAGAAAGGAGAATAGAATCTGCGAAAAGTATTTATCGAGACACCTCATCTTGAATATGTCCAGATAGGATTTTTATAGCCAATGCAAAGAGATACAAATTTAAAATCGAGCCTTAGTGCAATCCAACTATAATAGAAAAACTTAAGTTAAATCTCCTTATGTTCGAACACAAGTAACAGTTTTTTTATACATATTTTTAATAACTTGATTTTAAGTAATGCAAACTCATTTCGTTTCTGAAACTCTCTAAACTATTTTCCTTAAAAATTTATTGTTAGTTTTTTTAAAATTGATAAAACGAAATGCAGATCTTCTTTTGTTTTGCTAAACTTCACAATTAAGCTACTCAACAAATAAACAGTTTCTATAGTAGATCTACATGGCATAAAACTAACTGATTTTGTGATACCCTAATATTATAACGTAATTTATGTTCGATCAATCTTTTCTTAAATTTTAAAGTATTACTCAATAATTTAATTCCTTTATACTTGTTATAATCTTGTACATCACCTTTATTTTTGTAAATAGATATTAATATACTCTTTTTATATCCATTTAATAGGATAAGTGTAAGAGTAATATCATCCAAGTTCTTGAAGTTTGTTTATGATTTTAAAAACTTTTCATTAAGATATCTAAGGTTTATATTAAGATTTCGATCAAGTCTTTTTTATTTAATTTATTTTTTTTATTTTTGAAATGAAATTTATATTTAAATTAAATGTACAAATATAAAGGGACTAAAATACCCACTCTCTCCCTTCACCAGTCAACATCGTGATTGCCGCCACTGCAGTGCTGGGCATGCATAGTGGCGCAGGTTCGCTGTGCAGGGTCTGTGCATGCGGGGCAGCTCGTTGCCTAGGATAACCTATGCAAGTAGGGGGCCCTGTGTGATGGCCCTCCTTGTGCACATGTGCAACGACGCACCGGTGGTCTCGACGCTAGTTGGCGGTGGGAGAGAGAAGAGGTATTTTAGTTCTATTATATTTATAAATTTAATTTAATAGTAAATTTTATTTAAAAAATAAAAAATTAAACTAAGTAAAAAAAGACCTAATTGAAATATAAATGTGAATCTTAGGACCTCATTGAAAGGTTTTCGAAATTATGAACCTACTTGATATTACCCAAAATCTTAAGGACTTTAATGATATTTATCCTAAATCTAATTAATTTAAATTAGTTGAAAATATCCAATTTGGATAATTAACTAGAGTTGTAAATATTTAGCATTTTTTATTTTTTTAATTTGATTTATTTGCATATAAATACACTAGAGTCTGTGCATTTTTTTCAAGGAATGAATGTAATTGATAAATAAAATTTGCCTTATGTGCAATTAATCTTGAAATGGATTAGTTTAGAGATTCCGGAAGGGATTGAAGTGAAATTTTTGTTGAAAATTCTAGAAATTCTAGTTATCTGTCAATTTTTTTTACATATTTTTCTCCATCCTCTACATCGCAGCCGCCTCATCTTCACTATTTTGCATTAATTTTGGTATTAAAGTGTGCTATTTTGCATCAATTTTTGTATTAGAGCAATTGTCCCACATCAATATGTCATCTTTATAGCTGCTCTTATTACTCTTTTAACATCCAAAGATAAATATCTACATCTATTAATATCAAGTTAAGCATAATGATGATTTTTTTATAACCAGAATAATTATGATTTACTCCTTATTCCCTAATAAGGGGTGAAAATATGTCATTAATGTATCTTTGATCGATACAAATGTAAACTTTTTGAGTGCAAAATGTAATTATTCGTCAAAATTGTTGGTGATGGATGTAAGTTTTGATTGTTGGGAGTTAAGTGAGCAATAAAGATAATTTTGTGTGCGATATATAGATCCTCTTTTAATTTTCATAACTACACAATTTCGATTTTATAAAGAAGGTTAAATTTTGCAGGGTAAAAAGGAATTAGTAGACTTTAATATTGCAAAAGAGGCAAATGGTACAGGAAAGAAATTTGTGAAGAACTTTACCACTTTAGTTGATGGAACTCTGGAAATTCATTTTCAATGGTTGGGGAAGGGGACAAATTCTATTCCGGTGAGAGGAGTCTATGGACCGCTTATATCAGCTATATCTGTTACATCTAGTAAGTTGGGAGCTACATATGATTTATATATTTGTATTTGGCTAAAGTGTCTAATGTATAGTAGCAACATTTTTCATTTGACAGACTTCAAATCTTGTACTGGAGGAGGCAACAATCTTTCAGTGGGAGCTATTGTAGGAATTGTTGTAGGATCTGTTTCAGTGGCAATCTTCATCCTCGTAATTTTACTGTGGTTTTGCTTCAAGAAAAAGTCTCAAGATGATGGTATGATGTTGTGTCGGCACAATTGCTTATTGTTTCAATTTATAACTAATCCTTCTACTGTTAACTAATTATTTTAGATATAATCATTGTCATCGATGAAACATTAATTTAGCCCAGCCTATAGTAGATAACCATTCCCACTATGTAATCAAGTGTACTGTAATTCATTCTCACAAACACAATCCAGATCACCAATTTTGACGTGTGAGAGTGCAATTCGATGCGGGTAACTCAGCTAGCATTCTCGTTGAATGTACTCTTCTTCGTATGAAGGTCGACCAGGGAATCTTCTCTAGGGTAGAGCACAACATACTGTTTTCTCTGGAGAATGAGTAATGCCTCTCAACTTCATCACTCTTCCAGTCACTTTCAAGGAGGTTGTAGGACAGCTTTGCCATTTGGTCATGTTTGTTGTTGTGAGAGCAATTTCTAGGTTTAATGCCATCCTAAGGGAGCAACACTTAATGCCTGCAAAATGGTGGTCTATGCTGCATCTCTACACCAAAATTCCAACTCTGGTGGGAGATCGTTGTGATTGTGAAGAGAAACGGTTCTATTTATTACAAATTAATGAATAAATAGATCACAATTCATCTATATCATTCCCATTCTCTTATTTAAAATAAAGACTAATAATAAGTCATGCATTTTCATCAGTTTTTCTATTCGCATTGGAGCATATGCTGATGCCCATAATCTTTGCGGTTGTTTTAGGTAGCTGAAAATTATTTGCATTTAATATAAGTTTATGCTATGAAAAAATATTTGAATCTGGATAGAGATTTGAGTCTGGCTCACAACCTCGAACTAACGTCTAAATGTGCATGACCAAACTCACAATATATGGAATGCTATTCCAAATCCAGTCATCCAAATCCAAACTGGCATATGCTAACAACAAATTGAAATGGACCAAAAATTCTCCAGCGCCTAGGTTTTTACTCAAAACTACACTCAAAACTACCCTATATGATTGAATGAATACAATTGTTTGATCAATGTTCAAGTGATTAAATAGTTGATTTTTGTGAACGCTGGACTTTCTTTTGTTTTTTTTGGAGTTACTCATATACAAAATAATGTTAATAGTGCAACTGATATTTGGCTCACTATGCGAGGATTGGCATATTTTTTGGGAGAAGAGGGCATGCCCCTCTTCAATGAGTTTTGCAACATGCTCAAAGGGGATGATGATTAATTCTTATACTTTTTATATTTTCAATTTAGTGTAATGCTATGGCTATGCCACCTTGGAAAAAAAGTTGATTTTTGTTACTAGTGCTATTATTTAATTGAAATAAACACATAAGAATTAATCTTTCACATTTGATACTTGCTTCACTAGAGGAATTGATATTCTTCAATCTTAACATCGCAAATATGGTTTCTTGCAGAACTAAGTGGTCTGGAATTACAAACTGGTTTCTTCACCCTTCGACAGATCAAAGCCGCCACCAATAATTTCGATCTCGCAAACAAGATTGGTGAAGGAGGTTTTGGGCCAGTTTACAAGGTACTTATTTGATGCTCTATGAATGCTTCTTTTCGAAATTAAAACGCACTCCTGATACATGACTTTTCTTAAGTAGTTCTGATGCTAGTAGGAATGTTTGGTCTCAGGGTGAGCTGCCAGATGGTTCCCTTATTGCAGTGAAGCAGTTGTCTGCCAAGTCCAAGCAAGGGAATCGTGAATTTGTAAATGAGATAGGCATGATATCTGCTTTGAATCACCCCAATCTAGTGAAGCTTTTTGGATGCTGTAGTGAAAGAAATCAATTATTGCTGATATATGAATACATGGAAAACAATAGTCTTGCCCGTGCTTTATTTGGTCAGCTGCTTTCCTTTATTTATTTTGCAAATTCCATGTTTTCACTATTATTTGAGGAGCTTGTATGCAACATCGACATCATCATTTTTATCCTTATTTAATCTAGTTGAGAGTTAATTTTATGAATTAATTTCCATCAATTATTTTTGCTTATCCTGATATGTTGCATATGGGAACTTTTGGATTTTTGGCATAGTCCTTTTTTAAAAAATTCCTTAACAGAAATTTTTTCTCCTTGCCTCAATGGTAATAATGTGAAGATTGTAAAATAATTCTTAATGACTATTAGCTTATTACATGTTCAGGTCCTGAGAAGGACCGGCTTAAGCTAGATTGGGAAACAAGACGAAAAATTTGCCTTGGGATAGCAAGAGGATTGGCTTATCTTCACGAAGAATCAAGGCTAAAAATTGTGCACAGAGACATCAAGGCAACAAATGTTTTACTCGATAAAGATCTCAATGCAAAGATATCGGACTTTGGCTTGGCGAAACTTGATGAAGAAGAGAATACTCATATTAGCACAAGGATAGCAGGAACTGTGTGAGTAATCACTGGTGCATCAACAAATAATATTTTTCTTGAAATAGATTTACCTAATTTATTTACAAGCAATTATCTTGCTATTTCTAAGATGCACAACTGGTTGTTCAGGGGATATATGGCCCCGGAGTATGCAATGCGAGGTTATCTTACAGATAAAGCAGATGTTTATAGTTTTGGTATTGTCACATTGGAGATTGTTACTGGGATGAGCAACGCAAACTACAGGCCTAAGGAGGAGTTTGTTTACCTTCTTGACTGGGTAAGATTTGTCATTGATTTTATTTTACTTTATTAACTTGTTAATTCCACTTAGGTTGCCTTTGGTTCAATATTGCTATCTGGATGTTCATATTATCTAAATATCATTGTTATCTAGATTTCTATATTATTTCTAAATTGTTGTTTGTTTGGTACTTTAGTTTAATGTCAATTTTAAAAGTTGAGAATAGAAATTCAATCTAATCTTACTTTTCTCTATTACAATTAGGATAATATCATTTTGAAGTAGTAATATTGTAATTTTTTATAATGTTATGTAAACATATCATTAGAATAGACACTTAATTTCTCGAAATAACATATTATCAGAATAATACTAAGCCAAACCTCTCCTTAGTCTGATCTTTGTCGGTACACAATAATAGAATAAAGTGACAATATTTTGTTCTCTTTTCCTAAAATGCATCATTTTTCGGCATTAAAATGTAGAATCAGAAAAAATTTAGTATTAATTTATCTGTCATTTAGGCAAACACTCTTATTGTTTTACAGGCTTATGTACTTCAAGAGCAAGGTAATCTGCTTGAGCTTGTTGATCCACAGCTCAATTTGAACTACTCAAAGGCAGAGGCATTACAAATGCTGAATTTGTCTCTTATTTGTACCAATCCATCTCCAACACTTAGACCTGCAATGTCTGCAGTTGTAAGCATGCTCAGTGGCAGCATACCTGTTCGGGTGCCATTTGCAAAACCAGCAACATCGAAGGAAGAGGATATAAGGTTTAGAACCTTTGAGAAATGGCCCCATGATGCGCAGTCCTAGAACGCTTCCATGGAGGGGCCATGGTGTGATTCATCAACTTCTGTTCCAAGCAGCAAAGCAGAAACTTCAGGGTCCCCAAAACCCACCCTTCTTTCACTTGATTCTAAACTCACATAGTTGAAAGACTGCAACGTTAAGGTAACTTCATACTTTCAATAACTTGTTCGAATTGTAACTGTAAGTTGATCAAAGTAGTTTAATTTATCTAATGTAGTGTTTGGTTCAATGTTATTACCTCATAGATCTCAGTGGAACCTAAATTGTGAGGACTTGATATTATAATGATTAAAGAGATTCTTCTTATGAGTGTCTTTCCCGTTGAGGGTGATATTATTGTTAAATACTAGCCTAATGTCATATTATTGGAATGTCCGTAGTGCTAACATTTAAAGCATAGGAGTGAACATCATCCTTAATGTTCCCTTTATTATCCTCCTCTTTCTCTTTTGAGGTACATTGATCCTTCTAAGTGGTCGAGATCTGTCCTCACTTTTGCCTTGATGTAAATTAATACTTGTATTTCCTAAGGTTAGATCTGCAATGTCTGCAGTTGTGAGCATGCTCAGTGGCAACGTACCTGTTCTGGTGCCATCTGCAAAACCAGCCACATCAAAGGGAAAGGATATAAGGTTCAGGCCTGCAGTGCCAGAACTCTTCCATGGTGTGATTCATCAGCTTCTGTTCCAAGCAGCAAAGAAACTTCAGGTTCCTCAAAACCCACCCTTCTTTCACTTGATTCTAAACTCACTTAGTTTCAGACCGTAGCGTTGGTGTTTCAACAAAAAAAATTTAGAATATTGATCGTTCAACTTGATGAGAAAGAGTTATAAGATGGAATGTAGTGTAACAACCACTTTTTAAGACGATTAGATCTTCCAAGATTATAAACATGCCAATAAAATGACACAAAGATGTGCTTAAACTTCAACAATATAGTTTCGGTTTCTTTCGTGTTGATGATCAAAAAAGGAATGGATGATCACTTTGCAAGGTTGAGCGTTGAAACTTTTCTTAGGGAGCGTTTGCTTTGATGTTATCTTAGTGTTATGTAATTTAGATGTTATGATATTTCAATGTCTTCTTTTGATTAATAATGTCATTAAATTAAATAATTATTTTCTCTAGATAACATAACATAACATCAAGATAACATCGAACCAAATGCCTCCTTAATCACTTTTGAATACAATTTTAATCTTAGAAAGAACTCGTTCAACTACTTGAGCGACAAAGTTTGCATAAAATGTCTCTGTCTTAATTATATATTTATATTTATTATTTTTCATTCGGGTAATGTTATATGTTCTTTGTAAATGATTTTAAATATTGAACCTAAACAGTAGTACTATATAACAAAATTAATTTTTTATTTATGCGATATCACTGTCATATATATGTATAAATTCTAGGTAGTTTTAAAGTTTAAAGTTATTTATAAGTAATGTAACTTTTCATTGCTATTGATTATTCATTTAATGTACACAAATAGTATTACTATTGATTATTCATTTTTTTTAAGGTTTTGAGAAATTATTGGGGCTCATGATGCATCTACTCATAGGCTTATAGTCTAGTCGTGTATAAATGAGTCGTGTATAAATGAAAGCTGCCTTGACATACAATGCAAAAGCTTTCTCGTATTATTTCTTTGTCATTTCTTTATGTTAAAATTATTTCTATTATATAGAATTATACATGGACTACATATATAAAGACAAATTTATACTATATTTGATCATAAAATGTTCGTACATAATCACAATATATTTTCACGTAAAAACAAGAAAATATTACCTGTAATAAAAAATTGGGGTTTTTACCCGTATGACACAAAAAACTTCAATATTTATTTATTAGACACCCTAAAGTTAAATATTACATGACACACACTTATTTATTTTAATTTTACAACCAATACACCCTAGTTAAAAAATCCTTACATTTTATTTAAGTAAATCATACTTAAGTTATATTTTAACTTAAATAAGATTCATAGGAATAAAATCTAACCCTTTTTGTATCTTAAATTAAATTTAATCGTTAAGATGAGCATCTAACGATTAGATTTAAAATATTCTACATTAATAATAGATTTAAATAGTTTTTAACATGTAAGATTTAAGTTAAGGTGCACTGAGAGTCAGATTTTATTCCTATGAACTTTATTTAAGTTAAAACATAACTTAAGTATGGTTTACTTAAATAAAATGTAAGAATTTTTTAACTAGGGTGTGTTGGTTGTAAAATTAAAATAAATAAGTGTGTGTCATGTAATATTTAACTTTAGGGTGTCTAATAAGTAAATATTGAAATTTTTTGTGTCATACGGGTAAAAATTTCTAAAAAATTATTAACATCTAGTTCTTCTAGTCTAGTAGAGAATTTCTTTTTTTATAAATAATGGAGGAGGATCTTGCTTTGAGTATTAAGAGGGTCTCAATTTTAAACCCCACTTTCACCCCAATTTTCAAATGGGAGAAATTTTGGTGCCTAGAAATAAATAATATAGATATAAATTTGCTAATAATTTTGTGATAATAATTTATATTTTTTATAGTTTTCATGTATCATAGAAATTATTATACATATTTTAATACTACATATATATAGATCTACATAAGATGGTAATTAATATACAAAAAATGAAGAAAAAAATCTTCTAATCCAAAAAAAATGGCAAAAAACAAGGCCCACATGCCTACACATTCATGCATGATTGGATTAAAAATATATGCACTAAAACACGCATCTGAACTTAATAATTTTTCATACTAATTAAATTACTATGATATGCAAATAATTGTTCCTAATTTAAAATAAGAGTTTAGTTATATGTCAATTTATCTAAATTTAATTGGAGGGGGGACAGAGAATACATCTAAATTAAATTGGAGAGGGACAGAGTTTAGATATATGCCAATAATATATCTAAATTAAATTAGAGAGATCAACATCAACTCACTTTCATAGATGTAAACAATCTTGACTTTCTAGGGGTAGTCCTTTTACGGGCTCTGTTTCGTCGGAGAAAAAATAATAATTTAAAAAAATTTTATAAATTTTTTTAGAAAAATGTGTATAATGTGAAATAAAGTGAGTTAGTTATATTAAAAATTGTGTTGATGTGAAATAAAGTGATGTTTAATGTTGGAATTTGTGTAAGATGAGATATAAAATAAATTTTAAAGTTTTTCTTAAAATAAATTTAAACAGAGCTTTAGTAAAAGTACAAAAAAGAATTTTAAAAAATTATTTAGAGATTTTTACATACATGACATAAAATTTACACGAAATTACGCATTTCACCATTAATTCATAAATATTACCAATATCATACCATATTCATTTAAATTTTACGCATTTCACATATTTCACATATTTCATATACTTTATAATATTATATATAAATTAAAATGCATAAATTTATTAATATTTAAATTCTAATATATATTTTTATTTTTTTACTGTAAACACATCAATTTTCTTACTTCAATTAAAAATTATAGTCATGTGGATTTAAATTAGGTACCCTAATTGGAAATTTTAAATAGGATAAATAAATTAAAATACATAAATTCATAAATATTTAAATTATTATTTATATAAATTAATTTATTTATAGTATTTAATTAATATATTAATAATATAGTTAAGATCAAGACCAATTTAGAAATGTGAATTTCACCATCAAAGAATATGATGTGAAATATGTGAAATGTGTAAAATTTAAATGAATATAATATGATAGTGGTAATATGTATGAATTAATAGTGAAATGTATAATTTCGTGTAAATTTCATGTCCTGTATGTAAAAATCCTAATTATTTATTATCATTGTAATTTACAATCTAGTCTCTTAATTCATGATTTGCAAAAAAAATATTTCTTTTAAATCTTTCCATCAATTTTCCTACTAAATAAAAAACTAATTAGGAGAACAATATTTCATTAGAAAAAAGTAGGAGAACAATCTATGTCCTCAAGTATTATAGTATTATAGGCTACGACCGAATTAAAAAAAAAATGATTGATTTTTTTTAATTATAAAATGATTGAATTTATTTTGTTAAATTTACCAAGAGCATCATAATTTTCTTACTTGCTTAAAAACTATGATAATGCTGTTCAAATCTAACATATATTAGAATACAAATAAACTTATTTTTCATTAAATTTAAAATTGAAATTTGTGTTGGATATGAAATGAAGTTTTTAAAATTTATAATAAATTTAAAAATTATTAAAAAAAATATTTTACCTATTTTTGAGTAATTGTCAAACATGCCCAAAGGAAATAGTATATTACAAAAAATATCTATTATGTAAATATGTAATAAGATATTTCTACTATATATAAAACTATGTAATGGAGTTTTTTTTGGTACGTGAAAGCTACATTTAAATGTTCATAGCCTAATTAGATCAACTAATATTAATTTTATTAAAATATATTATTTACTTAATTGGATTAGTTACTCTATATTAAATCATTTAGCTATAAATTATACTTTTGTAACATAAAAAAATATATTTACATAATAAAAATGCTCTCTTAACAGAAGAACGACAAGAAAATGTACTCTCATTTGCATAAATGCAACTTCTAATCTTGCCTCAAACTTTTTCAAATATACTTCCATCAATCTTTTTTACTTATTTTAAATATTAAAAATTAATTTTATTTTACTTTCTTTGTAAATTTTAAATCTTAAAAATTTTAAATATTATATTTTTACATAAATACATATTTTTTTATGTTTTAAATTTTATTGAGAGAACGATGAATAAATAACATTCAAAATTTTTTGCTGACACTTAGGTAATTACACCTGCTAAAAAAGGGAGGTCAACAGGAGAAAATTATTGGATTTGGATGCCTTGCATGATCAGACGTCCATCCGTCAATAATGTAGAGCTACATAAATAAGTGGGTCCTGCTTCACGTATAACATCGTTTGTAGCGTAAAGTTGCTAAGCTGCTGAATGGAACGTTTGGTCAGCTAATCAGACAGTCTAATCGAGTAATAGGACCGTCTGGCTGGTCTATTAGATCGTTTGTTCGCTCATATTAGATTGTCTATTTGGCCTTAGATAAATAAGTATTAGATAGATATTTATGAAAAAAATAAATATAATTTGAAATTAAATAAGTATTAATTTTAAACAATATTTAGTTTGTTAAAATAAATATTTATTAAACCTAATAGCTAAATGGATCATTTAGTCAAAGAGCGAACTTTGACAGTTGATTAATGCTAGAAGCGAGGCCCATTAATGGTGGACGGATGCCTGCCTTGCTGAGGCGGTCGCCTCCATGAATTTGGATAGCTCGACGTTCTGACTTTTATCGCCGTAATCTCTGACCTCTCAACAGGATTCGGCCGACGGCCACGAACTCCAATCTTGCTTCCTGCGAGAGAAGAACGAGCCTCTCCAATGGAGGAGTGCCGCCAAAGCAAGCTCGGATTAGTTCTTCTGGCTTTCTCCTCCTTGCTCGCTGCTGCGTTATCTGGATCTGTCCCCACACGCCTCCCTACGGAAGAGAGTAATGGGTTTCTTCATCCGAGCTACATTTCACGTTTTTTTGGGCATTGTGCAATAAACATACCTCATGTTCGATGAAATGCTAAACTGAATTTGCTGAACGTAACTTGAGTTCTATACTTTAGATGTGGAAGTTAGGCATTCAACTTTATTATAGCTTAAATATGGTTTTCTTTTAGTTCGTTTGACAGGGATTCTATCAAGACAGCTTTTGGGATTAATAGTGACCCTCCTCTTGTTTCATCAGTTGCAGCCCTCAAACAAATTGCAGCGACATTGAAGAAAACTGATTGGAACTTCAGCGTAGACCCATGCAGTCAAGAATCTGGTTGGGTCACCCAAAATGCTCCGAGTGGATTTGAGAACAGTCTCTGGTGCAATAACTGCACTGAAGATGGAAGCGTCTGCCATGTGACAAGCATGTGAGATTGGTGATTCCTTTCATTAGCTGATTAGTATATGAGTGTTCCATGCATAGTAAACAATCTCACGGAACTTGTTGTTCTGGTGCTTGTACATGGAAGTTTCTTTTTGACCATGCTTATGTTTCACTTATGGATGTTTGAGACAGAATGTTCATTGACAAGTTCACTTTGTTAATAGAACAAGTCATAATATATTTCAATTTTCTTCCACACTCCCGTCCTCTGACAATGATAATCTTCTCATCCACATGAAATAGGGTTGGGACCTATAGAGATTTTTTAGCTTGTGGAATGTTTTTTTAATAATATATGTATTTAGGTGCTTTTTCTTAGTTTTGACCTTTTCTGTCTTAGTTTAACTCCAATTTTTGGCTTCATTGTGCTCAAAAAGATGGATTACGACCGCTCAGAATTATTCATACTAAGGCCTAAAGTTACTGCTTAACCAAGGCCTAGCAATCTTTATTACTTTTCAGAATGTTTACCTTTTTGTCATTGACTAAAATTGAGTAAATTTAACTTTAGGATTTTGATTGGAGCAGATCTTATTTGTTTCACAAAAAACTTTTCACTTGCAGTGTGCTTAAGAATCAAAACCTTGTGGGAACCCTACCACGTGAAATGGCCTTACTTCGATTCCTCCAAGAAATGTATGCTTCTCTAAAACTTGAACATTACATGTTATTTCTAATATTTATTCACCATTTGCCTAATAGAATATGACATTTTGGACAGTGACCTCACACGTAATTTCCTCACTGGCACGATACCTAAGGAATGGGCAGTTCTTCCTTTGGTGAATGTGTAGGCTATCTTGTTACTAAATGTTCTTAGCCATGTGAGCTATAGTTGTAATTGTTTGTGATTGGTTAGCTATGAACTTTCCATTGCAGTTCCCTTCTTGGAAACCATATTTTGGGTCAACTTCCATCTTGGATTGGAAATGTTGCAACACTTCAACAACTGTAGCAGCTTGATTTCACTTACTCTTCTATTCCTTTCTTCCTGTCATTTCTTTTGGAGAATTTTATGATTGTTCTTCTAACTTCTCCTTTCTGACCTTTCAACAGAGTACTTTCAGAAAATCAATTTACAGGATCTCTTCCAATGGAGATGGGTAATCTCCATAGTTTACAAAAAATGTGAGATTGAGATATTGTCCACACCTCTCCTTCCCTTGCATTTATCGTAAACCTTGTACCCTTATATACTTATTATAGCAAATAAAATTCTAATTGTGCAGGTTGTTATCATCAAATAAATTTTCGGGAGAATTGCCCAACACTTTAATTAACCTTACCAATTTGATGTTCTTGTAAGTGGCTAAATTTAGCCTATCAAAAAAACGTGGCTAACTTTGTATTGATGCTAACTTTTTTGGCGTGAGATTGTGGTGTTCTAAGTTAAATTTGCATTATAGTACTATTGCTGATAACAACTTCACGGGGAAAATACCGCAGTTTATTCTGAACTGGACACAAATTCAAAGAATGTAAGCATTTAATCCTATTAAGCTGATATCTTCTTATAGTTATATCCAATGGTATTCTAGTAATCCTCCATAAATGCTATGAATTGCAGAGATCTTCAAGCAAGTGGTCTGCAAGGACCTATTCCATCGAGACTTTCACTTCTAAAGAATTTAAATGACCTGTACATGATACTTCCATTCTAAATCTATCACACTAGTTGCATTGGCAATCAAAATTTTTGATATATAAAAAACGTTTTAGCATCTTATAGGCGGATTAGTGATATTATTGGAAACTCAACTTTTCCACAGTTGGAGGGTATGGTACAGCTGCAATACTTGTGAGTTTTGTTATCTCATTTTATAGTTAATCTCCTTTGCGAATTACACTTTTTCATGAGACTCTCTCATTGAACTCTTTTGCAGGACGTTAAGAAGTTGTGGTTTCACTGGACAAATTCCCGAATACATAGGAAGTCTTTTGAATCTTAAACGCTTGTAACTTTACTATCCTTGAGAAAAAATATTTTTTCTTTCATTTTCTGTCATTTTCCTTTACCATTGTCATGTCTAGGATGTTATGATTAAATTAAATATAAGTTTCATCTTTTTTTTCTGAAAAGTATAAGTTTCATCTTTTTTATGCAAATTGTTTGCAATAATTTGAGCTACATCTGTACGTTGGATAATGTAATATGATGGTATATGCATCAACGTGTAAGCTTGTTCTTTTATTGACTATGTATTGCCATTATTGTTTAACTATGCTTCTTTACCATGGAAAGCCTGTAGCAAAGCTTAGTGGTGCATTCTAATCAACTTAACATGGAAAAATATTCAGTTGTGTACTTTAACAAATAACAATCCAGAAAAATGGCATATTTTTCTGATTATCTCCTTATAAGTGGGCAACAAGTTGGATTTCCTCCTTATCCTTTGGAATATCCATTTAGTTTTTTTTTTCCTACCCGTACAGGATAATATCTGAAGACTTGTTTATTCATTGTGGGTTAAGGAAGAGTCCTTGGCACACCTAAGAGGGGGGTTGGTGAGTTGCATTTATGAACTCTTAATGCAATATAAGAGCAGGTATATTTTAGATGCATGAATAAAGTATAAGCCACGACCATATAAGTTGATTTTTAGGTGGTTTAACCCAATCTGGCCTGCTCCTCCCCTAAGCTCCTCTTCCTCATGATTCGGTAACCCGTCTACAAATTGCGTTAGACAAGCCTTACTATGTTCTTTCCTCATAGTGGGCAAGACCTACCTTGACAACCCTTTCCTTACAAAGCTAGGATTAAGGTCCTCACAACCCACAGTAGGTCTTGGTAAATTTGAAAGAAAAGAAGGAATTAAAATACTCTTACAAGAAGAATTGTACAATGAGGAGCCTATGAAATTGCTATAGAACAATGGCTCTAGTTGATTCCACAAAGCTCTCACGTAGTTTTCAAGAAATTGTAGAACTGGAGAGAGCTTTTGAGTTAGATATTTGCAATTCAAAAGCTTTGAATTTTCTCCTTTTTTTAGTATAAATACTCACTTATTTTTTTGAATTAACATGCTCTACAATAGTCATATTCAAATCATGGCTTTGTAGAAGGAAGTCCACTCAAAATCATCCAAGAATATTGGCTGAGAACGAGTTCTTTAGCTTTCTATATATATATTGGACTATCCGACCAGTTCAAATAGAATTGATCAGAAAACAATCATTTATACTCAACAAATGGGTTGGACTATCCAATCTTTGGATTAAACATTGATCTGTTCATTCCAAAGCTGAGTGGAGAGGATTGGATCATCTAGTATAGAGAAACGCCAGTCCAATCCTAGTACTCCCCAATTTTTTTATTAGGATCGAACTTCGCATTCCAAGGATCAGATCGTCTGTTCCAATATGATTTTCCATTCATGGTTTTATAGTGAGTGGACCATCCAATTGCTTCAATAGGTCCATCCGTTCAGTATTAACTTTCAAGTTGTGATCTGAAAGTTGTTTTACAATACTTAATGATTTTAGAAAAATGTAAACACTGTATTGCATGTGTGAGGATAAGTCAAACTATATAAAGATGTTAATTTGTGAAGAAGTGATGGTTTATGCGAAGTAGATTTTGAAGGTTTTAGGTATATAAATGAGTTGGATGATGATACAATCACTTGAACATCATTCTACTCCCTTGAGTACATGCTTGTAGAGTACAAGCTTATAGAGTACAAACTTGAATCTTCTTCCATGAGCACATCCTTGAGAGGTCTTCGCATGGCCTCATGTCATTTTCACAATAGCATGAACACATTCTTGACAGGACTTGCATTGCCGGATTCTCTCCAAAGTTCTTTGTACCAATCGTTTTCTCCATACATGTGATTTTTAGATCTGTTTTCCATTCACACTTGCTAGAATATTACATGGCTCCATTGAAGGCTTGATATCATCAAATGTTACTAAGCCATGTAGACTCTTGGAGTTATTATAACACTTAAGGACATTGTTTTTTGAAATAGACAAGAAATAAATGAGTGGAATAAAGGATTTCAGATGTAGATTCATTTTGATTTTCTCAGTAGAGATTTTGAGTGGCTTCTCTGATCTACTACATTCCTAAAGATTGGAGCTCTATTTTTTTCCTGTTGGCATTGCGTTGGATTTGATGCTGAAAACTTTAGGATATCATTTATTTCATTAAATCTGCTATGCAAAACGCTTTAATAAAATTTACTACTGTGGAAAAGTATTGCAATTCTTGCACATACGCAAATATATCTGTGGTGCTTGGGACATCAAGTATCATAAACAAGGGGCCAGAATTTGTTAATTATGCTTGCTTAATGCGTTCGCAGAGGAAAAGAAGGAAATAGGAAAATTTGCAGCGATTCCCTCTACAAATTTAGTTGTATTTGCAATTTAAATATAATAAGTATTGTCGACTTCAGATGACAGAATATATATTGATCCTTAGTGTCAATTTCTGTGAACTTTTAAATTATATTTTCAATTGCTCTTTCCATTTTTCCTTCCAGGGACCTGAGTTACAACCTGTTATCTGGGAGTTTTCCATCAAATTTTTATAACTTGCTTCATACAAACTTTATGTAAGAAATTTTATCTTTTCAAGTAATGAATATTTTTGTCGTCCTTATGAAATAATTTCCAGAATTTGCCTGTGTAGATTTTTAACCAGCAATGGGCTCTCTGGCTCTGTCCCGGATTGGATGTTTAGCGGCAAAAACAACATGTATGATTATTTGACTGTAGTTTTATAGTTTTTATAAATTTTCTGCATATCAGCCACTCAAGTTATTTAATTTTTATTTTTTTGAACTAAGTTATTTAATTTTTTTTGTGCATATCTTTTTTGGTTTAAGCTATCCTTTCTTTTTGTCCATATTATGTTAGATTTAAATGGTCAGCTTGCTTTCAGTTTCAGCCATCCTTTCTTATTAATGGATTCGTAAGGAATTTCACTATACTGCTTCATTCATATGGACACAATCGTTGCACAACTTTTTCCCTAGAGTATATCATTGACAGATGTCTGATGCTCTTTAACATAATGTAATTGAAAGTTAAATGCGTCCATAGAAGTAAATCACTCAATTAATCCAAAATAGAATTTCGAGCAAAAATAACAGCCAGATTGAACTTCTAATCATCCCATTAGTTGTCATAACTTCCCACATCAGGTTTTGAACATCATCTTGTCATGACTGCAAAAATTCATATCTACCTGCCCTACCTAGTTTAAAAATGATGCAAGTTTGTCATTTTTTTTACTTATTACAAGATTAACATAAGTCATTAGCAGAAAATATGAAGCAAAATAACTATTTATGGTACTGATATTGTCTTGAATTTGCCAAGTGAAATAGATTGTTACAGGACTCACAACACAAGATGTGGCTTAATGGGTTGTTCTGAAGTACTTCAATTTTTTTATCAAATCTTTTATTGATCTTTCTCAGTGAAAAGGAAGAAGTGTCAGTGTGACAGAATAGTGAAAATAGCTAGAGATGAGAAGCTTTAAAAGACATATGAAGCAAAGAGGGACAGATAAAGAGCAATGATAATGCAAACCAATTTATATATGTTTGGAAAATCTTTCTTACATCTGCTTCAAACTCTTATGTTGAGAAATCTCCACTAACATGACTAACCAATTCTTACTGTAGATATTTATATTTATGAACACTGTAAGTTGGCAGAGTAGAAGGTTGGCTTTGAGCTAGAAATCTCCAATGAACACCTTGAGCAAGTATTCGAATGTGTAAGCCTGTAAGAGAATTAATTATTGTTTGAAGGACTTATCTATTGGTGAATTACACTCTCAAATGGCTATTTGGCTGAAAATAACAAGGATCAATAATTAGCTAATGGAGTGCAATGAGCAGTACTGAAAATGTGGTGCTTCGTATAGTTTACCGATCTTGACCACAAGCATAATCTTTATACACTAGTAAAAGCAACAAGCCCTGTCCTCATGGCGACTGAAGGGTTAAAGAAATTAATTTTCCATATATAAAAATTATCTACAACACTGATAAATGTCATTGGATATCCAACTTCCTCATTCTACGAGGAAACTCTCAAGCTCATATTTGAAGCTCCACATGGCCATGAGGAAATTTCCCAAGGCCCCAAGAAGAAGCTCCAATGATTCTATGATTGAGAGAGAATGAACAGTCCTCGACTGTGAGCATGATTTCCAGTTGAGGGAGAACTAGCCTCGGCGAAGGCATCTTAAGAGAGGAGGTTGGACTCCAACTTGGGAAAAGCAAAGGCCCTGATGAATTAAGATTTTTGTCAGGAGAGAGAGAGAGGAAAGATCTGGCGATCAAAGTGGCGCTAGTAAGGCTTTTGTAGATCACAAATCAAGTGGAATACTTGATCTAGTTTTTGAGAGTCGAAGAATGCAAAGGACGATACATGTCAACTATTTTTCATTCGTGATAGTAATCGACAAATGCCATGAACAATTCTTGAAGCAGGACTCCCATAAGAACCAAAATTTTCAGCGAAAGAAGCCCCCTTTCTGATTCATCAGAGCTATAAAGCTTTTCTCAAACTCCTTTGTTCACTCAGTAAGGATCCGAAAGCTCAAAAAATTGCAAACTGCATGTTGGCAGGTTTGATGAAGCGCAAAAACCTGTTATAAAGTAGTTGCAAATTGTACACATGGAAGGATGTTTGGGAAAAAGGAATAACTAGTAAACGGATCTAGTTAAGAATCGTACCTGATATTGTCTCTTATAAATAAAAGAGATGTTAACTTGATACTCTAAGTGGGAATTGGCCTAAGGGTACAAACAAATGTAGTCAAGTTCCCCAAATTAATTGATAAGCTTGTCTTGGACATTTGAGTTTTAATCTAGATTTTCATCTTCTTTTACCTCCTCTTCTCCACTTGAGCCCCCCAACTTTAGTCAGTTCTTCTTCTTGTCCGGTTCCCTCCGCCACCATCATTGCTATCACCACCCGGCTCAGAAGACGAAACAATATACATGAATCAATGGTGCAAGATTCCCTTGGTATAGGAAGCAACATTATGTAGCTCGACTAATGGTATGAGTTTTACGTTGTTATAGGGACTAGGAAGAATTTTTTTTGCTTATTTTTCATTGCTCAATACAATAATGGTGGAACTATATTCGGATTTATGCATACTATTCTTAACATAGTGAAAATGTCAGAAAATTTGATTAATCATGGAGTAGGAATCAAATTCAGAATGTTGAAACACACGTCTTGTTTGAGAAGAGAACACAAAATTTTGGGAAAACTTTTAAACTATTTGTATTGATTTACTGTTGCGAAATAGAAGAGAGCCTATTTATATGCGACTCCAATAACCTAAAAATACAAGAAATTAAGGAAAATTCAAAACTAATTCTCCAAGCCTATATTAGTTAAGATATCAAACCTCAAGTAAATTAGGATATAAAACTAGGTTGATTAAAATCAGGAAATATACTAAAAGTAGGCTGGAACAACACTAGGGCCTGTTTGGTCCCTACATCATTTTGGTAATGTTAAATTTTAAAATAGTTCATTCTTTATAAAAAAAATAAAAATAATATTAAAGTAATTTTTATTGCATTTTATATAACTTTCAATATAAATAATTTATTCTATTTCACATACTACAGCTTTTTCAATGCATCAATTAATTTATATCACATCCAACATAATTTTTAATATAACTAATTAATTTTATTTTCTATCATACACATATCTTAATGCAAACACATAATTTTCATGGCATGATCAAATCAATCTTGTTACCAAATAGGCCCTAAGAGCCTACTTGGTATAAAGCTATAAAAATTTTGTAATTTTTTAAAATCTTTTTTTGAGATATAAGTATGTTCTGAAATAAAGTTAACTATATTAAAAGTTGTGTAGAATATGAAATAATAATGTGAAACAAATGAATGAAATGCAAGTTGAGAGATCATCAAATTTGCGTAGCAAATTAATTACAAACTAATGTAGAAATTTTAAAATTTTATTTTGTGATGATCAACTCGTGAAATTAATCCTTCAAAATTTTAGTTAAATAGGATTGATTTTGTGGGTTGGAATCTAGGCACCCTGAAAGGCAAATTAATGGAGTTAGTGGAATTATGATTCATAGGAGGATTAATATTTTGTGCCTTTATAAAATAAAATGGGTCAGGAAAAAAGTCAAAGAAATTAATAGCTCTGGCTTTAAACTTTGATACTCTGAAAAAAAAAGAACTAGCAATGGAGTATGTATAATTCTCGGTAAGAGTTTGAAGGATCATATAGTAAAAATCAAAAGTAATAAAGACAGAATTATATCTTTAAAAATTATTATCAATGGAATATCTATTAACATTATAAATGTGCTCCCCAAGTAGATTTTAGTGTGAGCATAAAAGAAAAATCTTTGAATGATTTAGAAGAATTGATATAAGAAATACCTTATGAGAATAAAATATTTATCAGATAAGATCTAAACGGACATGTTAGAAGTATTGTTGAGGAATTTAATAACATTCATAATGAGTATGATTTTGGGGAGACTAATGAGAAGGATAAAATTATTTTGGAGTTTTTCTTGGCTTATGTTATTTTGATTATTAAAATTTTATTTAAGAAAAAAGATGAGCATACTATCACTTATAAAAATGATTTTCAAGAACGCAGATTGATTATTTCTTTATAAGAAAATGAGACTACTTAGATTATAAAAATTGCATTGTCATTCTAAGTATATATTTGACTACTCAATATTTGGTAGGTTGCCACATCACATGACATGGTTCGAGCATAGGCAGGGACATAAACACGACAAGAAACCCCTTTTTAATTCATTGTCAAACTTTAAAAGATCTTTATAATCACATTTAGTTGTTCCAAGTTCGCAAATCATATTTTGCCTTTAAATTTGGTAAACAACTCAAATATGCTTTAAATACACATCATCATGCTCTTGATATTCTTGCAGATAAATAAATAATTATCATCATAAGTAAATTTGCACAACATGCCTTACATTAAAATTATCTCAATAATATTTCACATAAATATAAAACATAACATGCCTCATATGCATAATTATCATCATAATTTATATATGATTGACTCACTTTATTTCATCATAATATAATATTATTCTGTTTAGTGATGTGGATCTGTCATTTCCATACCCTTTCACTTAGAAGCCTGACAAAAGTTCCTACAACTTGTTATTTTAGAAGCCTTTACAGGAGCCGCACCTTGCATTGGAGATTCCACTTTAGGACATCACCCGACGTACACTCCCCGCCCTCGTCGAAATAACACATATACATAGGAAGCTTTCCGCCCTTGTCGGTTCTTGGTATACAAAAATTCATCAGTACCACATCACCTCACAGACAAGCAAATCACACTCATTCTCTTATTCAATTAACAACCTATATAGTATAATAATATAATTTCATATTCTCGAAACATTAAATTATATTCATAACTTAATAATAATTCAACATCAACTTTAGGGAAAGAATTATCTACCAACATTATACACATTTGTCATTGAGGTTCCTTTGCCATCTATTGGGCTTTAATTTATTCAAGTACATCAACCATCCTAAAGTACAAGCAGATTGTTTGCTATAACATGAAAATGTAAATATGTAGGCATTTCCTCATGTCAAAATGCAGTCCTTTAGTGTTTTATGTATTGCTTCCGTCATTCCTCAAGGATCTGTTGAGTGTATTGAGATCTTGAAGTAAGAACTTGGATCTCCTTATCTTGTTTTTTTGTTTTTTGGAATATTAAAATGCAATAGTGAAAACATTTCTGAGGGCTATTGCCATGATCTCTTTGTTATACCCACTATCAATGACCCAAACAGTCCCGAAGATGCACTGGTTGTTGATATCCAAAAAATTCTGTTGTAGAGCTTTTCATATATATTTTTTGAATAAAAAAGAACTTTATTTTGCATATTGACATGTTAAAACGTTTCATCTTCATTGAAACTTTAGAAAGCATCAAAAGTATGGAATGCTGAAGATCTCCTACAGCTTACTCATGCTCTTCTTGTAGTGATCTTTCTTATAATAACTTCACTTTGGTTGGTCAAGCTCAAACATGTCAACAAGAAAACGTGTAAGAATTCTTTTGTGTTAATTACTTCCAGTTCTTCCATATTGTCAAACTCTTATGAAAATTTTGCTTTGTGTTCATTTAGAAACCTGCTGGGAAGCTCCTACCGATATAATAATCAGTAACCTTTTGTTTCATCAACACTTAAGTTTTTTCTTAGATTGTTGTACATATTAAACACACATTTCATTTAGTGCTGATATTTTCTACATCATAATTTTCATCAGAAGTGCAAGCGTCCCGTGCTTGGAGAGTATTCCTTGCAGTGGAAGTAAGTACATGCCTGCATCTTTAATTCTTGCATTACTCACATGCAAGTCTGACTATTTTTTCTGCGTCATAAATTTGGAGCATGGATTTTTTTTGAACTGGAAGAACCATTAACTGATATTTTGGGAGATAAATTATGCCCAATTTGTTTGCTTTGAAACATCATTGTTTGGACATGAAACAACTAAAGTAGAAAGAAAAGAGGATCTTTTGCATGATATATGGACGGCTTTAAATTTCTTTCACCTTAAAAAAAAATATTAATAAGCATTTTCTTAATTACTCCCTCCTCCGCTTTCCATTTCATGCATATCACATTTTCCTTTTGTAATTGTTATTTTGACTTCTATATTATTCACCTTTATCTCATTTTATATTCTCAGTTACCCAACACTTCTTTTCTCCATTCACACTCTCACCTACCCAACATCTCCCTTCTATATAAGCCCTTTTCCATGAATCATCCAAGACACACGAGCTTTCTCCAATTTGTAGATCAAACACCTCTCTCCACTCAACTTTCTCCACTTTGATCATCCCATTTCACCTTCATTCTCTTTTTAGTATTTCCCTACACAAACAAATATCAATCAAAGACGGGTGCTAACCATCAAAGATAGGTAAGCCATGACAGTCGTCTCCTTTTTCTATTTTACCATTGCTAAATAAAAATATTTACAAGCAGACATATATTATTTTTTTCTTAACAGCAACGATATCATATAGTCATAGCAATTAACAGTCATATATATAAATGCTCATGTTACATAAACATTCAATAATAATACGTCGTAAATCTTTTTATTCTTTATACATTTTATCTTTTGGGCCCTAGTTTCTTGGATTATGCCTTAATTGCCTTTTTTTTATCATCATATATACATAGGATCTTTGACAACTCTTATACCCCGTAAATAGAAGAGTGCCACATATACAATTATCCCCGAATTTGGCAGATTTTTTACACATCTTGGCAATCATCCCCAAATTTGACTGGTTACCATATCATATAGCTCGAGCACAGATAAGGATATAAACACGACAAAAAACTCTTTTTAATTCATTGTTGAACTTTAAAACATCATATTAATTCTATTTAGTTGTTCTAAGTCCACAAATCATAATTTGCCTTTAATCCTAATAAACAACTCAATAATACATTAAATACACATTATTATGCTCTTTAACACACTTTTAATTTTATTTCAGCATAATGAAATATAAATCATGTGTTCTGATTCATGGATTTCAAAAATGTAATTTAGTCAGAAATTATGCATAAACTATCATATTTTATAAAATAATAATTTCAGTAAACATGAATTTAACTATAAAATAAGCATCTAGTCAAACATGCTTTTTTAATCCAACCATGCACATAATATCATATAAATCAACTTAATTAATCAATTTAGAAATTTAATTTAATAAACAACTTAGAACTCTTGCCTACCTCTTATATGTTATATTAATAACTCCATGAAGAGCAAAGAAATATTTGGAGAGGTTTGGACGAGAAACTCCACTTCGCTTCTCCTCCTCCTCTTTTTCTTCTTCTTGGGCTAGACGGAGGCCCTGGCAGGCGAAACAGAGTGAGCTGAAGAGAGGCTCCACTGTGGCGGGCGGAACAGAGAGCGAGCGGAAGAGAGGGGCGCAGAAGAGGGGGAGAGAGAGAGAGAGAAATATTTCTCTCTTTTGTTATGGCAAGGTGCGCTCGGTGGCACATGAAGAGAGGCAGGGAAAGGCGGTGTTGGAGCCATCCTTATCCCACTTGATGGGAAAATTTTTTAATTTGGTCCCTCAGCTTTTATTCTCTTATAAATAGGCCTAAAATCCTTACATTTAAGTTCAAAATTATTTATTTTAAGTCTAAAATAATTTTAATAAACTTTAAATCATATTTTGAGTTGCCAATAATTATAAAAACAATCCAATAACATAGTTAAAATAACATTTAGCAAAACTTCACATTAAACATTAAATTTGAAAAATCTAGGCGTCATAGCCCCACTTTAGAAAGTAAAATAAAAAATTCATGTAAGTTCATGGTTTTATAAAATAAACTCTTAGACATAAATGAAATTGTATCACAAGAATTCGTGAAAATAATAAATTCATACTTAGTGATCTTTGTGAGCTGACTAGTCTATGAACATGTGATTTTTGAGTCCTTAAACTTATAATTCGCGACTTCTAATTTTCTTAGAAAATTACATATAAGCTTAATGAGATTTCAGATGCTCATTTCTGTGATGATAAATAAACATCAAATCTAAAAAACATGATGATTCATCTTATAATTGTTGATTCTCAAATTTCAGTTAAGGCTAAATGTTTCAATTTATGTTAAGATCGAGACTTTTCTCACCTTTAAGATTTTCTCAATTTGGCCTACAAAATGCCTCCACAAATCTCTAAAAAAATATTTATTTTGAACACCTACTAAATCTATCTTAATCTTGCAAAAGCCTTAATTGCAGAACATTTGATTAGTGTGTCTAGGGAGTCTCTTGAACATGTCCTATCATAGTAGTGATAGTCTTGTATCTTGTTACACCATTACTCTACCAAATTGTGTTATGCTCCTTTACGCACATCTATTTTGCTTCTGCAATAACCTAAACTATTAAGCTAGGGTCATTAAGGGTTGCATTGGTAGTCATTACGAGAAATCTAATATCTTGAATAACATGGGCGGTCTCTTGAATGATAACTAAGAGGAATTTTGCTTCTGCAAGAGCCTAAATTGTAGGGTTAAAAAACTGCATTAATAAATATGCTGAGATACATAACTCATTGATCTATTTCAAACTTTGTGATGCCTATCCTTTGATACTATACATGCCCTTTGTCTCGCATTCCCAAATGGGATGTGTAAGGACATGCTTAAAGGTTTCGGTGTTGAATTATTTAACATGACAGTTATTGGTCAATGAAAATTTTGAACTAGACTAGGTTTTTCGCATAAGATATGTCATCGAAGAGACTTAAATCTCATTCACCCTGATTCACTGGAATGTTTTTGGATGATAAAACTCATGGTCTCAATGATTAGTTTTGTAACCATAAGTTTAAAAGCTTAAGTGAATCAAGTTCAATCAGTAAATCCTTGGACGATGGAACTATGGGATGTTGATAGAGTTTACCATTGCCTTAAAAACAACTTAAACCATTAACCAAACAAATATTGACATTTGGCTCCTTTAATTGAAAGTTCTTTTTTTAATAGGAAGTAGTAATTAACTATAGGGGCTTGTGCCTATGGGAAACCTTTGCATCCTTAATTTAAAACCTTAAGGGTAACTCCCTTAAAGTGAAATTTAGTAAACATGTGCCTCCTGGAGATGTGATTACTATATATGCATTTTAACTAATTGTATTTTTAGAGTATACATGAGTATTATAGGAAATTTGAAAATGGCATATAGATTTTTTTACCTTCCTTATAATTGCCAAGTTTGGAATGTATAGATTTAAATAGAATTCTCCTACCTATCTGTTTAAGATTCCTTTTCCTCAGTTTCCTTTGGCTACTCACCCTCATGATCGAGTTGTGTCTAGATTCTATCTTGATTTGACACATTTGTCATATTGCAAGTTGGTGCTCCAGTATTGGGTTGTTGATCATGCTACGGATTTGTTCTTGGTCACACCACTGCTAAGTTGTGATCAATTGTTTTCCCTGCTGAGTATTGTTCCATCTTCAACATCGCCTCTTGATACCAATATCAGCTAAAGATGATTATTGTCTTTGGCATTATGATGAACTCCTAGTGTTTGGGGTCACCAAGCCATGCATTGTGCATTTCGTCATGGCTGCAACTTTTGGTGGACGTCATTGTGGTGCATCATCAGGTCAATTGGCTTTTCATGTCCGAAGTGCACTTTGTTGTGCTGATGTTTTGGTTTACAGTTGGTTTGAGAGTTCCAAGCTTTGTCTAGATGTGATATGTGTCTCACTACTGAAAACTATAGTTGTTGTTGTCCTAGTGGTGTTCCCCTTGATAGGTTATTGATCTTGCTGCTGCATGCTAGTTTGAGAAATAGTTGGTTGCTTGCCAGGCTCATAGTGTTGATGTCAGTCATTTGTATTTTACACTTTTGGTCTTTTGGTTATTTGGGCACTACTATTGTTTGGTTCCTAACACAAGTACAACACTTTTTGAACAAAAGTCAACTATTAAGGTGCCTATTATTCTCTCCCTTTGTCTGCAGTTGTATCGATATAGCCATTTGAATGAGCATTGTAGCTCAATTATTAGACAAAGATGATTCTTTTTAGCTTACTTTTGTAGCTTGTTTTTGTTGGTTCCTCCCTTGTTATGGTGTTTTAATGTTTAGCAACTAATTTAAATTATCTAATTCTAATTAGTTTATTTGAGCATGTTAATTTTAGAAAATATAAATTGTCATCAAGTTGGAATATTTATCCGTCTCAAACATGGACCTGATTGAAATGTATCAAATTGGAGCTTGAAGACCCTATTTACTTCTTGTTGACATTTATTTTATGTAAATTATTATAAATCTCTATCATTGGTTTGGTTCTTGTTGTGCTAGAGCTGGATAAATGGAAGCTTGAGCACACAATCCATAAAACTGGACTTTCAATGTCTTTGGTTGACCAGTTGATTGATCATGTGTTTGATCGATCAAAGTCAATCAAACACAGTGAACTTTTATTGTTTGATCAATCAAAAAGGTAGACAGCTTCAGGCAGTGAAGCTTGTTTGATTGATCAGTTGACCGATCAAACTAATCTTGATTGATTAAAGACGAGGACCCTTTTGGCTTGATTGATTTATGCAATGTTGTTAGTTGGGACTGCTGCAAGTGTTGATCAATTAACTGATCAATCGAAAGATGATTGATCGATCAGCTGATTTTGGCTTGATCTATTTATGCAATGTTGTTAGTTGGGACTGCTGCAAGTGTTGATCAATTAACTGATCAATCAGAAGATGATTGATCCATCAGACTTGGTCAGGAAATAGCCATTAGACTCCAACGGCTAGTGGCTTGATCAATCAATGACTGCCAACTTCCAACTATACTAGCCAGTAAAGCCACCCTATTTAAGAGGTGTTAGCTGCTAGTTGGGTTTCTTCTTGATATTTTGTGATTGAAAGAGCTTCCAACTAACTCACCCACCTCTTATAATTCTCAAAGAATCAAAATACAAATCAAGAGATCATCAATATAAATGGGATGTGGCTAAAGTTGGAATCAGAAACTGAAGGCGATGTCAAGGTACAAAATCAAGTCAATAGCTAAGGTATTGAAATCATCATTTTTTTTTGTTGATAAGTAGGCTTTAGGAATTCTCACTCAAACTCCTTCAATTTACCCAAACCAAATTTAATTCACTCGTAATATCTTTATTCATCAACGTCTACTAGTACAAATGAGAGAGACCTTTTTATAGAGATGTCGTTAAATTGTAATTTGGACACAATTAATATTGCAGGAAATAAAATACCACATATGTTGGAGCAAATAAAGAGAAAAAGTGAATATAAAATAAAATGAATTCAACCAAAATATGGCAAATCTCTAATCTATCCAAAGCATCTCAAAATCTTCAATCAAACCCAAATTAATTCAAAATTTTGGATCAAATCAAATCAACCAATGCCGTGATGGTCTCCTTTTAGTGTATGCACTGATGTATGCATATAAATATACCATGTGCTCACTGGAATGTGAGCATATTATTGAGATAATAATCCAACCTTTGGTGAGGATTCAAAAATGAAAAGCATATTCTTGATCTTACATTTGATCAGAGATGATCAAGGTGACAAATAACTCTCTGTTCTTTATCTTATTATCGATGCTTGAAACCTTTCTTGGTAAATGGTCATTTTGCTCCTCTTTTCTTAAGAAAGTTAAATAGCATTATCAATTCCAGGATATCTACAAGATCTCATTGGTTTGTTTATTGGACAGAGCGCTGGAGTCTGTATATAAACTGTGGTGGTGATACAGTGACTAGTGATGATAACCACATCTATGAGCAAGACAGTGATGTCTCTAATGGTGTTGCATCTTTTCGTGTGGGTACAAATTGGGCAGTTAGTAGCACTGGTTCTTTCATGGATTCTAGAGATATCAACAATTTCATAGCAACAGCTACCCAAACTCTTTCTATGCAAGACTCTCAATTGTACAAAAATGCACGGATTTCACCCCTCTCTTTCTTATTTTGGGCTTTGTTTGATGAATGGGAATTACAGTGTTAGGCTGCACTTCGCTGAGATAGTAATGAATGATTTTGATGGACATAGTAGCCCTGGAAGACGAATATTTGATGTTTACATACAGGTAGGCACAATATTCAAAGGTAACCATAATTCTCTTTAACCTAAGTATAAATTGGTAATATGCTTGTATTTTATGTTTCAGGGAGAACTTGTCTTAAAGGACTTCAATGTGAGAGATGAAGCTAATGGTTCGGGTAAGGCTATAGTGAAAAAGTTTATTGCACCTGTCACAAGGAACATATTAGAGATTCGATTCCATTGGGCTGGAAAAGGAACAACTTCTGTTCCCATAAGTGGAACCTATGGTCCTATTATATCAGCTATATCAGTGGATCCTAGTACGTTTCTTTATTGGAAGTATGCTTGTCGTTTTATTTTTTTTGTATCGCACTTGCATCATCTGTGGTTTTGAAGCATATGCACCATTTTTTCCTGCCGCACACATCAAACGCTTACCAAGTATATCTCCATTACCCTTTTTCTTTTGGAACCTGTTCTTTAAACTTATTCTGATTGAGTCAGAACATCTTGCTATTTCTTGCCATTTAAGCACATCACATATAGAATTAAAGCTGAAATGAAATGCTTCTGGAGTTTTTGTGACAAAAGAATACCATGAAAACTCATTTATAAAATAAAAATTAGGTTAGATTTATTGATGGATCAAAATGTTAGACAAAAAGATTGACTAACAACAAAACATAGTGTTACTAAATGAGGATGTTGAGATGAATTTGCAGTAACACTAGAAAAGATAGAAATACAATGATTATATTAGGGTAAATGTTAGGGTAACATCTATTAGATATAGATTTATGGAAAATAGACTTGGTGGTATGGGCATATACAATGTAGAGAAGAGGGGCACCATTAAAAAAGCAAGTGGATAATTTAGATAATTTAGATTTATGAAATGACTTAGATACGTTGAAGTGAACACCAACAGATGTATTGGACAAAGGCTAATTAAGGAAATAAAGTTCATGAAGTTGACCTCAAATAGTTGTGATAACTAATAATCATTGTTGATCTTTTCATAATAATTATTCAAATATATAAACCAAAGTAAATCCATAAAGATGAAAATTATTTTAAATCTTGCCTTGGCATCATTTAGGGCTTATTAACCATTAAATCTTTTATAATATAAAATTATTCCTGGGGCATGATCCACAAGCTCAAGCTTTTAGGTCAAATGGTAATTAGAAACTTAACATAGTATCAGAGCTAGAAGGTCTCAAGTTCGAACCTCGATGACCCCCATTCATCTTTAGCATAAGGTTAAAAAAAGGACTATGCTGAACTCCATGCTGTAAAGCAAATAAGCTTGCACGTAAGGGGGCGTGTTAGAATATAAAATTATTCTTGAGTCATGACCTATATGCTTAAGCTTTTAGGTTAGTTGGTAACTAGAACCTTAACAAAATCAATCAAGATTTCATTAAATGTTAGCCTTTTTTCTCCAAAATAGCCAAATGTTCAAAATTATTCAGTCCTGTGCTAAAGAAACAATCTTTTTGTTGTAAACTCCAAATAAAAGGTTACCATAAAATGAACTTTTTTAAACTTAAACCACATTAACTGAGTCTTGCTACCATGTGCTTGTACATGATAACCCAAAGAAATTGGAATTGTGTAATAAAGCATGAAAGTTGATTATCATTTGGAATTGACACATTTAGTCATGTATGGTGGCTAATGTCCACTTGCATAATTTGTCATTTGTCGAAGCATGTGTGAGTTTGAAATCTTAACTGCACACTAAAGACCTAATTTGTTAAAGTTACTGTTTAAGTGTTTGTTATCATTAAATCAATTGGGTCAAACGTCTATAGTTGCAACTCACTAAGAACTCAGAAGCAATTATGATTTGATTGATAGAAGAATCACTTGAAAAATGGGATTTGCAACTTCATTAAATATGCGGATCTCTTACAAAATTGCCTTGGAGCTCAAGCACAGAGCACCACTCCTTTATCTGTTTTGATTCATTTTTAGTGTTTTGGCTGCAAATGAGAACAATTTTTAAAATCTTTAAATAAAGCGGATGATATTTTTAATGTTGGATTCATGTTATAATACCTTTTTGCTTTCCTTCTTACAGATTTCAAGCCTCCAAGTCAATCAAAAATTTCAGTTGCATTGTTGATTGGGATAATTTTTGCTGTAATTTGCATCATTGTCCTGCTAATTTTTGTTGCTTGGAAGAAAGGCTGTTTGTGGTGCAAGAACAAAATAGGCTCTGGTATTAGAATCTTTTACCACAGTTTTGCAATTAACATTGTTATATTCTTCTTAAGTTGTTTGTCTCTTACTAAACCGTCAATGTTGGGAAAAACATAGTTTGTATGAAATACTTCCAGGTTGCTTCATAGAACAGAGTTGGATCAAATTTATTATCAGGATTTAACCTCCATCTTCCTCATACATACATACATTATTATACGCCTACTTGTTAATTATGCTTCTTTTACCCACCTTTATCGTTTAACATGTTTAATGTTCATTTAAGCAATCCTGCATTATGATAGCAACTTAACAAGATTGCTACCTTTACCAGTAAGTTCAATGGTTTTCTATTCTAATGTCCCTTCGTGCAAGCTTTAACGTAAGCAAAATTTTGTGATATGTACTATAGGAATACTTTAGAATCAGATGACAGAGTGTATGTGCTTGATCCTTGAATAAAGTAACTATAAATAACTGGTAATGATATGAGAATCTCATTACATTTTGTAAGCAATTTAAGAAGGTTCTAGAATAGGGACAGATTTACTCCATTTGCATTTTGCAAGACATCAGCTCTTCAGTTACTTACAATAGGTCTAATGATGATGATAATGATGAGCATGGATAGAGGGTTTGATTGGAAAAGGCTTTTGCTAGATAAAGAATTTGTGTTCAATCATGCAACTTTGCTTGTCACTTGTCTGGAAAAAAATAAAGTTAAGAGGTGTAGGTAGAAGGACCAAGATCTTTATTGACATTGCGTACACAGCATTGAAACCAGCACTATTGGAAAAGTCCTAAACATTATCCAGAGATGAGTAACGTCATTTTATGGCCCTTATTTGGAAACCTTCAAGTTTTGTAGATAAAGGGGTTCAAGTAAAAGAAATAGTAAGTAATATCCTTGTAGGGCCTAGATTTATCAGTTGAAATGATATCATAGCTTCAGATATACAGTAGTTAAGATAGTCGAACTGAACAATTAACAATTATGATCTATGTCAGTTTTTTCAATAGGATAAATTATCGATGGGTCCTTATAGTTAATTTAGCCTTACTAATGAAATAATCCATGTTTTTTTAAACTACTTCATTTAGGTCCTTTTACGAAAATATAGCAGCCAGAACCTCTTTAATTTTGTTATCAACCAAACATGAAGGAAATCCTATCCTTTATACTGTAGAATAAGGAGAGTTACGATGGAATTAGGAATCATATAATTAACTTGAATAGCATAATTTGCAAATATATGAAAGGGATATATTTTTTAGGAAGAATTATAACCCCTCAAGTTGGAGTATAGATATCAACTAGGATTAGCTTATTTCATAAGTATGAAAACAAGACGTCCCTAAAGCTTTTGTGAAAACATCTGCTGGTTGCTTTTCAGTTGAGATATGATGTGTGACAATCCTTTTGGACATATCTCTGATGAAATGATGATCAATCTCAATATACTTGATCCATTGGTTAAAGAGTGGACTGTTCACAATGTAGATAAAAACTCAATTATCTCAACTGTTGATCATAAGCCAACTTATTCAAATGTAAGTTCATCTAGAAGGTTTTTGACCCACTCCATCTCACAAGATGAATATGCCATAGCTGCTTGTTTTGCTTCTCTACTAGACCTTGCTACTACATTATTTTTTTTAACGTTTTTCAGTTTGCTGGATTACTTTGACAAAAATACATGCTAATTGCACCTGTGCATGCTTACTAATAAACTAGAGGTATACTTTTGATCATCAGTGGAGCCTGTATGATCGGCATTTGCAATTGTTTCATCTTCCAATTGATTAGATTAAGTAAATAAAATTCTTCCTATTGACTTTTTTACTGTATCCAAGAATTCTAAGAAGAGCTTCCTAATGTTTTTGCTTTGGACTCTGCATACTTGGCTAACTACACAATTGCAAAAAAATTATCTAATGTTATCATTGTCAACTGTGCATGCTTACTAATAAGTCGACAATATCGAGAGATCAAGGGCTTTCTCAACCTGAGATGGGACGAGAGTCCCTGTGATAGTCTACTCCCTTCCCTGTTTGGTCTCGGGCATCAAACCTTCAATCCCACTGTGGTGGAAACTTGTTACCTAATGCAAGCATCCTTGGGTTTGAGTTTCCCACATTAAATCTTGTGTCCATGTGTTTTCTATGGTTCCATTCATCTTCTTATAGTATCCTTCTCTCAAAAACCTCGTCTAAAATTATTTTTCAACAATATGATCTATGTAGTCCTTCAAAAAGAGAATTGTGGGGGTATCCACAATAAATCAAGTACCTACGAAAACATTTTATGTAAGATTTTGTTTTATAGCTATGCAACCCTTTGTTGGGCCGTATTGTTTATTCATCACGTTTTTAAGCTAAAGGTGATACTTTTACCTTCTGCTAAAAGAAGCATGTTGGCTTTGTGAGTAACCTCTCTCTTCCTTGGACAGATCTGAAGGACTTGGATACTGGTACTTTTTCTTTGAGGCAAATTATAGATGCCACTAATAACTTCAGTTCCTCGAACAAGGTTGGGGAAGGTGGTTTTGGATCAGTGTATAAGGTATATAATGGCCATTTATTTTCGTTTCTTTCAATTTTTTTAAAGCCAAATATTCATGTTTATTCCTTGTTTTCTTTTCAAATCAGGGTGTGTTATCAGATGGTACCATTGTTGCTGTGAAACAGCTTTCTACAATATCAAAACAAGGAAACCGTGAATTTATAAATGAGATCGGTATGATTTCTGCATTGCAACACCCAAATCTTGTGAAACTTTATGGGTGCTGTGTTGGAGAAAATCAATTATTGCTAGTGTATGAGTACATGGTAAATAATAGCCTTGCCAATGCGCTTTTTGGTATGGATTGTTCTCTTTGTATAATTTCCTTGTTTCTTATAAAGCTCTAGTTTGTCCTTATTCTATTCTTTCCTATTATTTATTTCTTCATTTTTTTTCACAGCCATCGTCAATTAATGCTTCTTCATATGCTAAAAGCAAAATATTACATTTTAGGTCCAAAGCAGAACCAACTGGAGCTTGATTGGCTCACTAGACAAAAGATTTGCATTGGCATTGCACGAGGTCTTGCATACCTACATGAAGAGTCAATTTTGCGAATTGTTCACAGAGATATAAAAGCTACTAATGTGCTGTTAGACATTGGTCTCAACCCTAAAATATCTGATTTTGGCTTGGCAAAGCTTCACGAGAAAGGGAAAACTCATATTAGCACCCGCATTGCTGGAACTATGTAAGCATATTTTAGTTATTATTTTTCTTTTTATTTAACTTGGAATATAAACTCAATCAATATTTTAATTGTATTTTAGTTCGATAGTCACTTTTCATGAGCTTTCTTATATTTCACATTATATTGAACAAAATATTTCTAAGAAGGGAAACTTTTTATTATATGCTTTGTTATCCAATCACTATTTTGATGATTTATGTTGTTCTACAAAAGTACATTTGCAATAGTTTTGTAAAACAATTTTTTATTAAAAGACATCCAAGTCCATGTTCTAGCTTCTCCGCCATTTATTTAACAACATTGAATTTAAACAAGACAAAAACTTTAATATAGCTTATATTTTTCTTAGGATAAATTTCATCTAGGCCTTTGAGATTTGATCTTAAATTCACACGAGTCAATAAATTCAAAACTTTTTGTTTAGTCCCTAAGGTTGGTTAAGTTTGTTGCTCTAATCCTTGAAGTCAAGTAAGGTACTTCATGAAGGTCTTATAGAATGTTAAAAAAATATGGGATAATATAAAATGTTTTATTAGAATTATTTAAATACTCTTAGCTTTTGTTAGTTTAATTATTTATATATGTAAGAGAGAAAGAGAGAGTGATTTTATTGGGTTTGTTTCATCACATGTTTATGTTTTTTTGATATTGTCCATATCATTTGGGTGTGGTAGACACTAGTGCATGGCACCATATTAAGTGGGGGTCCCAACATTTGAGGCAGCAAACAAGGTGTTAATTGTAGTGGATTGAATCCAGATCAAATGATCATCTCTATTAGATGACAAAAAAAATAGAATGTACATTGAAAAATTCAATCTTATAGGGCAATTAGGAAGATGACTTAATCTAACCTTTTGATGGACTCCATCAAACCGTCTCATTAGTTGGATTCTGGTAGTTCTAACAACTGTTCCAGCTATTCTCCCATGACTTCCCCTGCACTGACAGCAGTTGATGGATTCTCCAACCATCCAAGAGAGAGTGCGGAGGCCTATAATTACCAGAGCATGTTGCCTTTGAAGAGATGATGATTATAATGATTTTGGTGAAGTAGAAATCCACTCAGGGAGTATACAAAAGTACTGAATTGGGGAGCTTCCATGCTTCAACAGGACTAAGGCCAGTCGCCTACGCTTCGGAGGAGGCAGAGGTGCTATGACTTTTTTATCTTGTTGTTGTTGGTGGTACCTCATGAAACAAACACTAATTGGAAGAATGAATGAAAACCTCTTAAGGTTTCCTCATATATACATTTATATACAAGAGTCATGTAGGCCAGGTGGACTAGACCCATTAACAATAAATATATACACCACATAATAATACACATTATATTAATACCTCACACCAGGGCCTCTCTAGTTTTATGGTTATTTTTTATTTCTTTCTTTGTTTTGTTCACTGTTTTTGCTGTCACCTTTCATCTCCTCATAAGATCCGCTTGTCTTCTTGTTTTCCTGTGCAACTTTTATTCTCTAGTGAAGTACATGTTTCCTCTTTTGCTTAGATGCTTTTATTTCTCTGGATACATGCTTTTGTTGGTTTCATAAATCAAAATATTTATCAAACCTTATAAGAATAATATGCCAAAAGCAGTATCTCATGTCTCACGCTTCTTATGTGATCTAGTTTGGATTTATGATTCATAAAAATTTAGAGCTTAGAGTGTTCTTGTGACGTCCCGATTTCCCGGACTCCAGAAAAGTATTATTTATTTTACACAAACCTCAAATTCTTATATATCACAATTCAGAAATACTTTCAACTTCTCTTCCTTGTCCCGTGATCCTTCTAGTGCCACACCTGCCACCAAAAATGGCAGGAGTCTGTTAATACAGACCCAGTAAATAAAACAGTATTCAAAATAATAATAATCAATTCAATACCTCATACAGATTGAATACAACTCATGTATTAGAATCAAACCAGAAATAAAATCAATCTCTACTACAACAAGTCCAATATGCAAGATACTCTTAAAAATATTATCCTTTAATATCAATATCATAATCATCTTTACTCATTATTATTATATCTCTGGGCCCTAGGTTTCTCAACCAATCACCTCAAATGCCACAATCATTTATCATCAGCCCAAAAGGGCCTTGGACGCCGTCGCGCCAAATCAAGCTCAAGTTGGCATGTGTGATCGCTTGTGAGAAACCTGCCTTACTCATTATCGCCTTTAAATCATGAATGCAAATATCCTCTCATTACTCAAAATAACATTACATACCATATCATAAATCTTAACGGCATAATATCAATTGTAATATACAAATTAATTATCATAACTTATCTTATCATTGAACTCACTAAATTCGTCACAACATAATGATATTCTATTTAGTGACGTAGATCTATTATTTTCATACCCTTTCACCTAGAAGCCTGACAAAAGTTCCTACAGCTTGTTATTCTAGAAGCCTTGACAGGAGCCGCACCTTGGATCAATGATTCCTTTTTCGTAGGACATCACCTGGCGTACACTCCGCGCCCTCATCGAAATAACATATATATATAGGAAACTCTCGCCCTCGTCGGTTCTTGATATACAAAAATCCATTAGTACCACATCACCTCATAGACTAGCATATCTCATTTATTTACTCAAATAACAGCATACCCAGCATACATGTCATAATAACATAATTTCATAGACACATCTACTAAAATTCTTCTGTAATGCAAAATTCACTTAATAGATCAAAACATCAATAAACATCACTATAATGCCACCAAACTATAATTCTCAATTTCCCATAGTCTTCACCACACAATCTCAAATCAATACATATCCTTACGCAATTATTACGCAATTATTTCTTCACAACACCATCTTAAACAATCTTCCTACTAATGCTCATAATAGTAATTCATTTCCACAACACAAATAGCATATCATATATCAATAACAACTTTAGGGAACCTTTAGGGAAAGGATTATCTACCGATCAATAAACAACACTTGGAATCTCTCCTTGCTTTCCTTTCCTTCCTTTTCCTTCTTCTCCGTCTTCTTGTTCTTTTTCTTCTTCTTCTTCTTCTCCTCCACCTGCTGCTGGACCTTGCGGCAGCTGCGGCAGCTGCAGCGCTGCTGCTCCTCTTGCTTGAGCGGGACGGCCGACCGAGGGAAGGGCGCGGGCAGCAAAGCAAAACCGAGAGGGAGATAGAGGAATTCGTTCTCTCTCTCTCTCGCACACGCGGCACACGGAAAGGGGCGGCGCGGGCAAAAGGGGCAATCTGATTAATGGAATAATTGCAATTTAGTCTCTCTATTTTCAACCTATTATAAACAGGTCCAAAATCATTCTTTTCAGGTCCAAAATTCTTCAAATAAAAACTCCAGGATATTACAGTTCTATGCTATAATTAGTTTGAGTTTTTTAGAGTATTTTCTTGTTCATTTCATTATCTTAGAGTAGAGAAAAGATATGAGGAATCTTGAAAACAGAAACTTGAAAACAGACTGTAGTCTCTTTTCTTCCCAGAATTTTATCCCTTCCATTTTGAGACATTTATGGCTCATTAAGGCCATCATTCCCAGGTGGATTTAAACCTTAGAGCACTTAGGTCCTCTCATAAGATGCTGCTTAAAATTCCACCCTTTGGCCGTCATCAGAGTGATATTAGGGAAAGATTAATATGTCATTTTCTAGCTGTACCCAATCTATGCTTAGTTTTTGTCGAAGCTAAGTGCCTTGATTCACATCTTAGCACTTTCATGCATTCACCCAAGATTTTTGTTTAGATAAGTATGTCATCTAGTTATTCTAGGCATGTTAGATCTTACGATTATACGACCCCAAGAACCCTAACACTTAGACACAAGAATAATTATACATATATTGGGCATATTACAGAGTGGCGTCATGATAGTTTTTCCTTGTCTGTGTATGCTCGAAGAATCGAATGATGTTTATGCCTTTATTTCTCTGATTGCATACTTTTGTTAGGTCCATGGTGCAAAATATGACTCTTTAGATGTGTTTCATGCTTCTTATGTGATCTTGTGACTACTCGTGGTCAAAGAGGGCAGAGAGTGATCGTTGAGTGATGTCTCAAAAGAAGGAAATCATTGGTGCAACGAGCGACTCTTTGCAGACTTCTAAACTTGATAATGAATGGTGAGAGGGACACGGGAATGAATCATTTCACATCAGAATGGGAGAGGAGTTATTGAATTGTATAAGTAAATAGCGTGATCCTAAACTATAGAGACGTATTTTGGGGTAAAACCGTGTTGCTAGTGATGGAAAACTCCATAGTTAAATGTATTTATACTAGAGTAGCCTTGTCATAGGTGATCTTCTGGAAAGTACTCATGTTACGTAGTTTCTTAAAGTCAAAACGTACAATATCTCTACATTTGGACCACAAAATGTTATAAATCTAGTTTGGATTTATGCTTCTTATAAATTTATTGCTTGAAATCTTGATCTCTGGCTTCTTCTCATGATGATGCATGTTAACTTAATTTGAATGTTTGAGAGCGTTTTCTTTTTCATTTCATTAATCTTAGTGTACAGAAACATAAGGTAGGAGGAATGTTGAAAACAGGCTGTAGCCCCTATCTTCCCAAACGTAGCATACATGCTGCCCACACACTGTGCCCGCCAAACACTTACCAGGCTTTTCTTCACCTAGGGAATATTTCTTCTCAAATACAAAATTAACTTGTCCACATTGAAAAGGAGGAGGATCAACTTATAGAAGTTTGTATCAAAACATACATTTACTTGTGAATCATTGAAAGATAAAAGGATTGGAATGTCTAATTAACTTTGTATATAAAATTTCACTGTCAAATGATGTCCCTCAAAACACTGCAGGAGAAAACTTGAGTAAGGCTAGGCCATAACCAAAAGAACCTTAAATTATTTTATTAAAAAAATAATAAAAATTTAAATACAACGTATTAAAAATTACGTAGAATATAATATAAAATAAATTTTTTATATTAAAATTTATATATTAAGTATAAAAAATTTAAAAAATTAATAAATAATTAAAAGTCATTTTAGCCATAATTATAATTAAAATAACTTACAACTAGATAAAACCTTAGATTTTTCTCTCTCTCACACATACATATATATATATATATATAAGATATTTTTTATCTATATATGCTATGAAAGGGGAATTAAAAAGATTTAAAAAATACTATATATTACTAATAAGTGATCAATAAATTAATCAATTATAATTTAAATTTTTAATTTACTAAACTATTCAGTGAGTTAAAATTATTTACATGATTATAATAAATGAATGTGCAGGCACTAATTACAATCAAATTCGTTGAGTTGTCTGCCAATCACATACTTACAACTGTTTTTGCATAACTCTTGTTGCTCTTTATGAACTTTTCATGTTGAAATCATGGTACTCCTTCAATGCAAATATATTATCTTGGATAAACTCTTGAAATATTCATATTAGCACAAAGCTATAACTTGCATCTGTACAAACATTTCATGTGTACTGTTGTGGGATCTAATGCATTGATGCTTTTGTTTTTCTTAGAGGTTATATGGCACCTGAATACGCAACGCGTGGTTACTTGACAGAAAAAGCAGATGTCTATAGCTTTGGTGTTGTTGCATTGGAGATCGTCACTGGTAAGACTGTCATGAGCCTTACGAGTGATGGTCAATATCATCTTTTGGATATGGTAAATTTGCAAGACCTTGCACTTCATGTCATGCCTATCTAACTTTCATGAATGCTTGTGCAAATACATAGTAAATTAATATAATCTTGCATCAGGTGAAATTGAATAAAGATGAAATTTAAAAATTACTAATAATCAGCAACCTTCACCACTTCATTGGTTGGATTTATCAATCCTTTAAATGTCCTTATGGCTTGACTTCATGTTGTAAATAATAGCAATATAAATTACGGCCTTTTAGCAGTATTATTAAGAGATTATTTCATGCAATCCTAAATTCTCCTTTCATGTTGATCATCAAGCACCACTTAGCCTCCTTACATCATACATACTAGTTTCTCAGTTCATGTAAGGGGTGGCAATTTTTGACTCGACCTGCAAATCCGGATATGAGTCGAGCTTATACGGATTTAGGTTATAAATGGGTCAACCTTAATTTGACTTATCTAAGAAGACCCGAGTACCGGTTGGCGGATCAACTTGAGTATAACCCATCAATCACTCGTTTATCAAAAATTGGTACATTTTTTCTATTATTAACTTTTATACTAATTATTAAATGTGTATTACATAATTTTATTTTATTTTCTATATTAAACTTTATCATTATATTAATTCAAAATAAAAAAATATTGAATTTATTAAATTTTGATACCTCAAAATTATAATAAATGAGCTGGTAAGTCAGGTTAGGTAATTCATTTATTAAATGGGTTAGGTACGGATTTTGATGTTTGACATGTTTAATCAACGAGTCTAGTTTAGGTCACGCTTAGATGAGTTGAGTCAAAAAATGGGTTGATCCAAACTTGATCTACTAACCAGAATTGCCACCCTTAGTTTTGATTTTAGTCTCACAAAATAAGTCCTAAATTTAAAATATTTGTATTTTAGAAATATTATCTTGATGAGGTACATGTCAGAGTACATGTAATTTACATGCAGAAGGTAACTCCTAATAGTCAACGAAAGTCCATTCAAACTGTGATGATGAAGGTATTTCAACCAATATTTCAGGTGATTAACTTGCATCAAAGCATGAACCTTGCAATCCTTAAATTACAACTTTTCTTGTTTTTCTTCACAAGTCATATCTTTGATTCATAAAAAATATAAGTGTTGTAATTTCAGGGAAAAACATTAGTAAAAAAGGGACATTTACATATCAATACTTTAAAGTTGCTGATTTACATATTAAAAATGTTAAAGTTCATATCTATACAGAGGCTAATTAAAACTTGAGGTATTATGTAAAGGTCACTCTTGTTATTAACACGTTTAAACTATCATATGAAATATAAGGCCTCTTATGTTAGAAAGTTAATCGTGGAAAGATTTAGTGATGTAAAGAACAATCTAGAAGAGAAATTTAACTTGTACAAAATGATATATGATGCATGAAAGATCTAGAGAGTGAATAAACTAGAGATTCGTGAAGCATAAGATGAAAGTAGAAGAGTTGTGTAAATTGTAGTTTTAGAATAGTCATGAACTAACTATGGATGTTTTTTGTATCTAGAGAATTCTGTAAAGTTTATAAATACTTGTAATATGTCATTTGTCATGAATGGAGAAAGAAGTTTCAAGTTATACACCTCTGCTCAAACTCTCCTCTTACTCAATTTCTCCAAGTACCTTCTTATTCTCTTATTCAAGTTCCCATCATCTTAAAGTTTATCAACTTTATGTAATAGTGTCTTTCTCCTTCTAACCCTAGAGGATGCATTAGGGCACCAAAACCTCACCATTCCATCCCCTCCACTTGTGACTGGTCCATCCTTTCCTCCACATGGCCTTGTGTCTTCTGTTAAGCAGTCATTTAAAAGCCCTTTATATAATGGGGTTGATCTTGCAAAAGGTTCACTAATATAAATAAAGATGGGCTATTAAGGTTTGTCGTAATTATCCATTTTTCACTTAAATATGGTGTCGAAGTTGCCAGTCTAGGGATCTGCTAGCACTCGGGCATCCCGCCTCTCACCTCGCTACACCTCGCCTCATTGCGCCATGCCTCACCTCATTACTTGGCCTTGCCTCGTTGTTAGGGCCCTATCTCGCCTCACATACTCTCTTGTCATTAATGAAGTAGAACTGCCATCTTTGTTTTGTGTTATTGTCTCTCTACTTGCAGTATTGGTATGTTTATTGCTCCATGCTATGTAAATTTCCTTGGCAATATGGTTAAACAAAAAATTAACATTTGGAGGTGATCATTTTGTTGGAAAATTGACATTATGTCTGCCAATGATATTTTAAGCACTATTGGAGGAGGTTTGAAGTCTCCAATGTCAGAGGCATCTCAGCTGTCCTTATTTTATCTATCGTATTCTTGAACACTTGTTATTGTAACGTCTAAATTTAATAATGAGAATTATGTTGATTGGTCAAAATTAGTTAAAGTTTGGTTCTGTGGTCATGAAGTAGATGATCATCTTCTTAAAATTAGGATTATTAGTGAAAGATCAAAAAATATGAGTCTTGATTCTAGACTCTTAAGTTTGTTGTGACAATCTATGGAACCAAAATTAATGGCTATGTTTTAAGTTCATGAAACTTATAAAGCAGTCTGGGAGCAAGCCAAAGTGATGTACACCAAAGATGTCACTACTTTGTATGATATAGTCTTAAGATGTTTTTAGGCTCCAGTTGAAGAAGATGATCTGGTTAAGTTATATGCACACTTTAAACCTTTGAGAGTAGAATTTGATTAGTTGTTTCCAGTGTTTATGAAATTCAGACTCAAATGTTACGAAGAGAACAATTGTTTATTATGTTCTTTTTAAGAAAACTTGCTACTAAGTTTGAGCTTGCTCGTATTCAAATACTTTGAGGATCAAGTCTTCCCTCTCGTATTGTGACTTTTTCTAAAATTAGTAGAGCACAACCTATGATTATTCCAATGCCTTTGATTAGTGACTAATCATCTCTCATTGTCCAAGCATGATCACATGTTCCCTATGGATCTTTGAGAGGGGGAGTATCTTCTGATAGTGGAGGCCATGGCGGTTGTGGCAGCTGCCCAGTTGGACGTACTAGTTACCATTGTGCTGGAGCAAGACATACTAGATAATTTTGTTGGAATCTACATAGACGGCCACCTAGAGTAATACTATTTAGGTAAAGGTGTCATCCCCAAAACTTTTCATAGTTTCATACTTATCTACAATCCTCAATATTATCGAGTCCTATCACTATCTCATTTGAGGATTACACTAAATTCCTCCAGTATCAAGCCAAAAAAGAGGTTACTCAACCAGTTGCATTGCCTGTTCATTTTGGTAATCACATCACTTGTATTTCTCAATCGACATTTTCTCATACACCATGGGTTCTTGACACTGGAACCATTGATCATTTTATTAGTAATTGCAATTTCTTTTGGTAATATTTCTCCTACTTCTACTAATTTACCCTTAATCACTCTTCCTAATGTCTCTAAAGTCCTTGTCAGGGTGTTGGCATTGTTCATCCTAATTCCAACATATCACTATCCTTTATTTTCTATTTGTCTAATTTTTCCTTTAACTTGATACCTCAATGGTTAATCAACTTGTGTGGGAGTTGCATCACTACTAGATGTCCATAGTCACTTGGGTCGCCCTTTTTTTTGGCAAATCTAAAACTCATGGTTACGGGTTTATCTAGTTTGTGTAAATTGAATTGTAAATCATGTTAGTTACATAAGCAGAGTTATATTTCATTTGTTGTCAGTGTTAATAAAAGGGCAAGTCGCCCCTTTGAGTTGGTTCATTCTGATGTTGGTAGTCCTAATAGAGTTGTGTCCAAGTTTCATTATTGATATTTTATAATATTTATTGATGATTATTCATGGATGACTTAGGTTTACTTCATGAAAGAACATTCTTTTTTTTTTAATTTTTTGTTCCTTTTTGTGCTAAGATTAAGATCCAATTTGGTATGTCTGTGTGAATTCTTAGAAGCGATAATACTTGTAAGTATTTCTCTTTCTCTTTTAATGTATATATGCGTACACATGGAATAATACGTCATCAATCATCATGTGCCAATACACCTTCGCTTGTTCATGATTTTACCCCTAGCCTTAAAAATTATTACACCCAAATCTATTAAATGTGTGTTTTTAGGGTATTCTTATTCTCAAAAAGGCTATCATTGTTATTCCCTAGCTTGGAATTCTTCATGGTGAGTGTTAGTGTCACTTTCTCCGAGCCCACCTCATTTTTTGCATCTACATTTAGTTTAATGTCAACTATCCTTGATATAATACCTCTACTAATTTTTTAATTTGATTCCTTATCCCCTACAGTGTCTTGTCCTTCATCCACTGCTCTTGTTCCAATATTGCCAATTACGGTGGAGACTACATGTGTCGAGCTTCCATTGGAGAGTACCTTTGATGTGGAACATGAAGGTCAAGTAGTTAATGGAACCCAAGCGCAAGGAAAATCTGTAAACAGGCCTATTACAAGAAGCATGTCGAGGCTTGGGCCAGCCCTTTGGAGGTTATTTGAAGCTATTTTAGTATGACGAAGGGTAGAATTAGCACATTAAATGGAGGCTTAAAGAGGCTGGACCGGTTGTAGGAAGATCAAGAGTCATAGGTGTTGGAATCTATGTAAATGTGGTTTACCAAGAGGCACCTTTTATCTCTCTCTTAGTTATAATCATAATTAATATTGTTAGTTCCCATCTTTAGTTATTAATTGCTATAGAACTCATACATAAATACTTTATTTTCTGATGAAATGAAGATCGTTTTACTGGTTTTGGTTATTCCCTTGAGTTCTCTTGCTTGGTGGCTTAGTAAGGGTGATGCTTGGTGGCCAATCCCTCTCTTGTAGTACTTTGGTGAGTGCTGCTCTTACCTCCTCCCCCTCTTATCTTTTGTCTCTAGTTTCCTACTCCCCTCCAAGCCCTCTACCATCCCCATTCATGAACTCAATCCACTTTCAACTTGTAAGGCTTCCCCACAACCCGTCTACGGTTTCACCCCTCAACACCTCACCCGATTCCTCCAAGCCCCTCCCACGTCAACCTCCTTGACAAGAGGATACACCCCTATACCTACTGGAATCCTTGTGCCAAGTTCTGAGATTGATGTACCTATTGCTCTACGAAAGGGCATTCGTCATTTCCCAAGTCAATACGGAAGATCTACTCAAAATAAGCACCCTACTTCACATCTATCCCTCCTATGCTTCTTTCATTAGATCTTTATCTACAGTGTCTATTCCTAAGTTCGCTTCAAAAGCCTTATTTAAACCAGAATTGAAGATAGTAATGTCAAAGGAAATGAGTGCCTTCAATCTAACTGCATTTGGGATCTAGTATCTCTTCCTGCTGGCAAATCTATTGTAGGATGCCAATGGGTCTATATTGTGATAATGCGTCTTACAAGGATTGTTGATCAGTTGAAAGATCAATTCATTGCTAAAGGTTACACTATGCTTGATTATGGAGATACCTTCTCTCATGTTGCTAAAATGACTTCAATTCATATTATCTTATCTTGTGTTGCCCTCTTTGATTGGCTATTCTACAATGATATGGATCTGTTAGGAAGTAAATCTATTGAATCTCCAATAGATCCTAATATTCACTCATGATCAAGGGGAGCTCCAATCTAATCTAGAAAGATACAGAAGGTTTATTGGGAAATTAAATTATCTTACTTAACTAAATCTAATTTATCATATTCGGTTAGTATGCTGAGTCAATTTCTAAGTGCGCCCAGAGATCCTTATAGGAAGCAAAAAATCTGAGTATTGCGTTATATTAAAAAAGCACTTGGGCGTGGATCATTGCACAAATCAAGTAATTCTATACAGATGTAGACTTTGTAGGTTCACCGGAGATTCACATCATGTTATTGTATTTTATTTGGAGAGAACTTAATATCCTAGAAAAGTAAAAAAGCAAATGGTTGTTGCTGGATCAAATGCAAAGCTGAATATCAAGCTGTGGAAGTCACCGCTTGTGAGTTGATATTGGTAAAACATTTACTAGAAGACTAGGCATATTAGCAATCAAGTGGCTTTACATTAAAAGATTGAGTTCACCTGAACCAATAGAGTTGATATGTGACAATCAACTACATATTGCTTCTAATCTGATTTTTCATTAAAAGACTAAGTATATCGAAATTGACTAGCACTTTGTTCATGAAAAATTATTAAATAAGCAGATCAAGACCTATTTTGTTAATTCCAACTATCATTTAGCTGAAACTAAGTCAATTAATGGTTTTAGAATTGATTTTATTTGTAACATGCTGAGTATGTATGATATATATATACTTCTTCTTGAGGAGAAGTGTTGAGTTATTTGTAATTTCCTTATTGTAAGGGGGCTTCTCCTTTTAAAAAGACCACTAATATATATAAGATGACCACGTCTATCTAGTTCCCGTCATCCTTCATCATGCAATTGTTCGACTTGGCCCAACCCTAATCTACTGCATCTAGTGCCCCTCATCAGTAGATCGCTTCCCTTTCTTGCACAACCCAGCTGACATCCTCGCTGCACTCTCCGCCGACAACCCGGCCGGCATCTCATTACATTTAAGCAATTGTAGTTTAGGATAAGGTAACTTCGAGTGATGGATGTGGGATTTGTGTAACTATATGAAGGTTTATGCGGCCTGTGTGAAAATATGACCTTTCACATCTCTAGCTTGTGAGGCAATCACTTCAAGGTATTGAAGATCTAAATCATCCAAAGCATTAAAGCCTGTAGTGTTCCCAAAACTTGAATAGTACTGCTCTTTTTCATCTGCAGGGGAATTTATCTGATAACTTCATTATATTTTTTTCACTCTCTAACAGGCTCATATAGCACAAGAGAAAGGCGAATTGCTCACTCTTGTTGATGAAAGACTCGGAGCAGATTTCAGCGAAGTGGAAGCTATGAGAATGATCCAAGTGGGCATTTTATGCACACATACATCTCGTGTTCACAGGCCTTCAATGAAAGACGTAGTGAGTATATTGAAAGGGGAAGCCAGGCTCCCAGACTTTGTTCCAGATCCATATCATTGTAGAGAGAATTACTTGCTGCCTGAATGCAGTGCAATCTTCAATGAGAGGACCTCGATCTCGGAAGTCGCAATGCAGCCATTATACACCGGTAAATTCAGTGATGGTTATGTTAGTTCAGAATCCGACAAAAAAACACCACCTCCGTATTCCGATTAGTCGAGCAGAAAAGGCTTATCCAATGATGGGGAGGCATGTTTGATCATCAGTATGCATCTGGCAGTAACATTCCAGTGTATATTTCATGTAATTTTTAGTGCAAGTAGCTACTCCATTAAGAGTGTAAATATTCTTTGATAAGACTTAGGAGTTTTTGAATCAAAAAAAAAAAAAAAGACTTAGGAGTTTAATACTTTATTTATAGACATTAATTTTTATACATGTGAGTGTTACTCTATTTGTCATGGTGTTATTATTGCCTATTTTGTTATTAATCAGGTGATCATTATTTTATCTCATTGAAAATATTTTTTGGGGGGTTTTATATTGGATTATGTGATTATTTGCTATTTTTCTATAGGGAGATGTACATACAGAATATAAAATAATACTGAAACAATATGTTTTACTTAAATTCTTTAAAAATTATATATTTCACATGAAATTTAAAATAAAATGTATAATTAACAAGGAATCGAATGTGATATGTGTAATTTTTTAAATATTTAAGTGAAATACATAAGCTCAACAAATTCCCCTAATAAAAATTAAATGGTATTCTTTCGTCAATTTTTTAAGAAAACTTAGATGGTACGTAGATCCTCCTCTTATTAGACTTTAAGTTGTGGTTCTACACAGAAGGTATCGATAATACAAAGAATACAATTTTAGATTTCAGTATAAGAGATTCGGCAAAAAGAGCTCTTTTTTAGTCGACGCAAATTAATTGTGCATTTATATTATTGTGAGTGTAAATCTTTTATTATTATTTTTTTTACAAAATTAGCGTCTTTGTTTCAAACACATAATAGAGTTTGGATTAGTCTAAAGGACCTCATTCTTTTAATATAAACGAGAAAGAAGTACGCAACAATCATTCATAAAATTATCATGAACTAAAATAGGAAGGGGTTTTTTTAATTACATTAAGATAATTTTTTCTAGATCATTGTAACCCTAGGTATATTTTAAATTAATTTCTACATAATATATATATTAAATTAATTATTTTTTTGGAACCCAACATCCATGAAGGCCGTAGGGAAGCGCATAAGGAAATTTGGCGCGTGCAATTTCCTCAAAGGTCGACCCATCAAGTATTAGAGCATATCCTTCGCCATCCTTGCCGCTGACCATGGATATCACCACACCTAATATTTTGATCAGGAGATGAAATAAATTAAATTAACTTAAATAAAATACATTGTTTGGACTTAGGATCATGAAAATGTTGGAGGCAAATATCACCGTCGTCCTCCTCCGTCGATCCGGGCCTAGCAACAAAGAACGGCTCTGATGGCACCGAGCCTTCGTCATGCCAGTTCTTTGCCTTTTTCTCCACCAAATCAATCTGCATAGTTATAGTTACGAGATAGCATTCTATAACACGTGATATAATCTAAATATAAGAAATGCATTTAATTTAATATTATTTTAGTATTATATTATATAATATAAATGTCATACTTTAAATAATAATTTTATAAATTTTTAAAAAATTATATATTTTTTTATATAACGTGATATAATATTAAGATAATACTGAATTAAATAACTTCTAAATCTCTTGTTTGAAAATTTGAATATTTAATATCTAAATAAAACATCCTTACGTATATTATTTGTATATCAAATCTCGACTTATTAAAATGTTGCCCAATTCAAAGTTTTCGTAAACCGGAGTTAATTATGTAAAGAAAAATTTAAATATATAAGAGTGTGAGCACATATAAATAAAAATAAAGAATAGCAAAAAGGTTCTTTTAGTTTGAGTTTATGTGTATCCAAGTCTCTAATTATTAAATTAATAAAATTGATCTTGACAAAATAAAACAACTAAGTTTTCCGTCCATTAAATTAGGGGAAAATGTAGTTTCAATTATGAATTTATTGGCTAGATGATGTAGTTGCATTATTTTTTAAATTAGGAGAATTAATTTAGGAAGCATTTGGTTCAGTGTTATCTCAATGTTATGTTATGTTATTTTTAGAAAGTAATTATTTTGGTTTAATAACATCTTTAAATAATATTATAATTAATTACAAAAATGCTATTACACACTGACATCTAGATGTCACCCAAAATCAGGCGACATCTCAAGATAACACCGTCAATTTATCATTATAATGTCAATAATTTCCAACTAAATAAAAATAATTTGGATAATATTGATATTTTCTAATATCATAACATTGAACCAAACAAATGTACATTAATGAATAATAATGATATTTAAATAACATTGACATTGAGATAACACTGAACCAAACGTCCCCTTAGTTAATTTAAAAATTAGACATAAATGCACGTAGTCCCAAATTAGAGGGACTTAATTGCAATTTTCTCATAACAGTATTACTAACCTTCGTGAGAGTGTTGGGGAAGTTGCAAGGCCTGTGGGCTCCACAGGCATAAGCATAGCGGTATGGACGGCCCAGATTGGCCGGGTTGATGCTGCACATGTCCAGCCCACGCCCGTGCTCTTCCGGGTCGAGGCCCTGGCCCAGCTGGCCCACTGGGCTCCCGTCCAATGGTATCCTAAATCTCCCCACCCTGCACAAAAATAAATAAATAAATAAATAAAATAAAATATAATCACAAAATTTTAAAATAAAAATAAAAAATCTTTATTTACCGCGCATCAGGGAGGACATCCTGGCCGTTGAGCGTGCGGAGATTGTGGAGCCTGAGCTTCTCGAGGATCGCCGTGTTCGCGTTGTGCTCGCAGCAGTCGGCGATGATGGCGATAACTCTGCCGTCGTCGTCCTCCTCTTCGTAAGCATTGATGAAGTGGAATGTAACGAAGGGAGGGACCTCCACGCTCGCCACCTCATCCACCATCCAATTTAATTATATTCCCATTAATTAATAGCCTTTTTTTAAGGCAAAAAGAATAAATAATTACATTTTTTTGAAAAATTTACATACTGAACACTGAATTCATCACAAATTATGCATTTCACCATCTTTTAGTAAATATTACACATATCACACTCTTTTTATATTTCTATTGTTACAATAGAAATGTAAAACCCATAAGCAGAGTGTGATATGTGTAATATTTACTAAAAGATGGTGAAATATGTAATTTATGATAAATTCAGTATTCTGTATGTAAATCCCGTAATTAATATTGTAAATTCATTAATATATATTGAAATTAAGGGTAAATTGCATGGGCTCCACAGGTGTTAATTACAAATTGACACGAACTTTTAAAAAAAATTAATTTTTATCTAAGATTTGATCTCAACTAAAAAGAAGCTATTAGCTTTTGATTTTTTTTTTAATCATTATATCCTCAAATTACTTTTAACTGTTTAATTTTTTAAAAAATAATAATATTATCATTTTATTTTAAATTTAAATATTTAGAGAGCAATAAATAAGGAAATTAAATTTTAATTTTGTAGCATTTTAAATTTTAATTTTTTTAGAGATGTGAGAATTTAAAAATATAATAATAATAATTTAAACTATATAAAGAAAGTACTACCTGCTCAAAAATATTCAAATGTCACATGCGGTGGTGCTTGTTTTTCAGCTTTGATATGAGCCTTTCAATTCTTAATTTATTTAAGAAAAATTTACGTTTATTATCTCAAAAAAAAAAAATTTATAGTTAGCACTCATAAATTAAATATTTATAGATAATATTCCTAAGTCCAATATTTATAAATGATATTCTCAAATAAAAATTAGAGTGTACTGCTATGTGTAAATTTACATTCAAAAATTAATATATTAAAGCAAAGGAGTTGTATAAATTTGTATTCAAAATAGTAGGTATCATCTGTAAAATTAAATTTAGGACATGCTAATTATAAATATTTAATTTTGAAGGTGGTGTCTGTAAAAAGCTTATTAGAGTAATAAATGTAATTTTTTTATTTAAATGTATATGATTATGAATAAAATTAGTTAATTATATTAAGAATTATGTAAAGTAAAATTATTTGTTTTATTATGATAAGTTTAAGATGTGAAATGAAGTAATATTTTAAATTTTGTATAATATAAAATATAAAATAATTTTTTATTAAAAAATAGCTATGAACTTTTGATTTTTTGTCTTTAAGACTACTCAGCCAAACTCCTGCAGAACAACTCAAGAGAAAATGGTCTACTGATGGAGAGAGAGAGAGAGAGAGAGAGAGAGAGAGAGAGGTACGACGGTGCCGGCAGTCTTGCAGATGACATGAAGGTAGCTGCCGGAGTGCGGGCGCCACTGAAACTTGTACAGCGGAGTGGGCTCCGCCCGCAGAAGGTTCTGCGCGCAGTACCTCAGCGGCATCTCCGGCACCACCACGTAGTGCTCCGTCACCGGGAACGAATGCACCCACCCGGGCGGCGCCGGCCAGCCCCGGCACCTGACCCGCCCGACCACCCTCCTCTCGTTGGTCCCCGCCGCCATCCTCACCACGGCGTACCCCGGCCGTACCAAGTCCGGCAGTAGCGTCAGCAACTCCGAGTCCGTCACCACCGGGTGGGCCGAGTGGATCAGCCCGCCCAGCCCGTCCGAATACTCGAACTTTCCGATCGTCTCCAGCGTCTCCGGATCGACCTCGATCGAGCCCTTGGTGGTCTCCGTGAGGCAGACCACGCGGCCGTCGCCGAGGCGGACTACGCCGGTGTTGGCGTTGTCCGTGAGGGAGGCGCCGGAGAAGAGACCGGCGAGGTCCCCGACGGCGGAGAGGAAGCCGTCGGCTTTGGGTACCTCGGAGAATTCGCGGTAGCAGAGGCGGCGGTTCTTCTTTGCGGCCTTGTAGGCTTCGGATTCGATCTGCCGGTGGGCGGCGGAGAGGCGGCCCGCCTCGAAGTGGAGGCGGACGAGAGTGGCGTAGCCGTCGAACAGGTGGTGGAAGTGGTGGTCGGCGACGTGCCACAGGCCCGGCCCGTTCCGGAGATACGTGCCGTTCTGGATTAATTAATTCGTTATAATGATTATAACTTCATGATTTATAAAATAATGTTAACGAATATTAATTAATTGCCTTTTTTGGTGACATGTTATTTAATTAAATTATATATATATATCCCTTTCAAATTGGTGATTGATACGTTTTTCTCTTTTCTTTTATCGATAGATGGTGATGATAATTTTTTTTTAAAAATTATCAAATATTGCTTTTCTCTCTTCAAAAGAAAAGATAAAATTTCATTTCTTCCTAATCACAGCACTTTTCTTATTTACCTCTAAATATTTTTTTTTCTCTTCCATTTAAAAATTTAAGATACAGTAGAATTTTTAAACCTAAGTTTCCCAAATATTTAGGCAATTTTTTTCTCATTAAATTTAAAAAACACACCACCACCTCATTGAAGGCTATGTAGCCACCAACGTCCTCTTGCATGCTGCGCATGGCCCCACAGTGCGCAATTATGCGCAGAGAGAGAGAGAGAGAGAGAGAGAGAGAGGGGGGGGGGGGGGGGGGGGAGCAGGTGGACGCAATCCCCCTACGCAAGTAGGAAGGAGAGAGGGAAATTAAAGAATAATTTGGAAATTTTATAAAATTTTAATAAAAAAAATTATTGATAAATATATCAAAAATTAGGTACCCAAATGTTAAATTTTTATATCGTAAACTTATGTGATATTATGTCTTAAATACGATAACTTGGATGTAATTTATGAAATATTTTAATAAACTTTCTATCAAAAAAATATTTTAACAAATTCATTTCTTTGAAATGAGATTAAAATATTTCTCAAAAAATTATTTAAATTGTTAGAATCAATAATGAATACTATTCCCAATCCTTATTTTAAAAAGTTTTTTTAATTATTTATCTACTAGCTCACTTTAAATTAATTTGAGATGATTCGAATCAGAGACTTGTAAAATATAGACAAGCTTTTTTTTTCTACTGCACTAGTAAAACTCTGCAAGCATCAATTAAAAAATTAAATTACTATAGTATTTTATTTTTAAAGAACAATATTAAAAATTGTAAAAAATTGGGCATTATAGTTTACCTAGCTAGTACCTACTATTTTATTAAGTTTTAAATTCCTAGGTTCTATATATTTTATCACAAACTATTATTAGACCTATAGTACTCCCTATACTTAGGACCACAAAGATGATAAAATATATTCCTACAAAGTGCATTAGATATTAAATTCTATAATTTTAGAGGCCAAGTACCCTAATAGCATATTTTCGAAGTCATTCAAGCGCCATGATTACCAGTACTTGACATGTGATAACAGAGGCCGCTCGAAGCCACTTCTATACTTCTATATAGAAGACCATTATGATTTTTAAAAATAATAAATAAGTAAATATGAGACTATTTCTACTCATGATTATGCTATAATTAACAATCTATCTTAGTATTTTTCATTAATTTTAATTTTTTATCAAGGAGAAAGAAAGGTTATTGGATAATTGGTTCAATATGTTATACTAAAGTTATATATATATATATTTAAATTTCATCTTAAAACTATATTTTGTTATTTAAAAATTTTTATTATTTAATTTGATGATATATTTAAATAATATTATAAAAAATTATAAAATTATTGTTTCAAAGGATAGTCCATTTAAATGATATCCAAAGAAATCGAGCCAGAGAGATGCGCGAAGGGAGACGGCAGAGCAAATACCAGCCAGAGAGGTATCTCTCCCTGCACCTGAAGCTCGCCTTCCCACCTCTCCTGCCGGATGCTCGTCCACGCCGCCAGCCTCCCTTCCTCCACCGCCTTCTGGCGGCACGGCGAAGCCAACGGCTCCGACGTCACAGCTGCCCCAGCGGCCCTCACCGCCTCCCCAGCCCGTTGAACCCCTGGCAGCTGGCTCACCGGAGGCCGCCCTGCGGCGGGTTTAGCCCCGAGGGGAGCGAAGCTGGCACGCGGGGCGGAAGCGGCTTGAAAAGCGGCCATGGCCGAGGAAGAAGAAGAGAAGATTGAATGGCGGGTAGACTCTGCAGGGAAGGTGGAGCTGAGGAGCTCATTTATATAGAGAGCTGATCAGTATGTGCAGTAAACTGTTCATGCGTTGGGTTCTCTTTGTTATATTCCTGCTAGAATTACTATAGTTATAATTAAGCAATAAAGAGCTTTAAAAAAAATGCCACGTGTTTAATTATAGCAGCCCACCTGAATCTCCAAATTCGTTGGGTTACCCTGCTCAGGAGCAGGATGTTTCTTCTCGAAAACTACTGACAAACAATAATTAACATCATTCAGTACCTTATTGGCGCCACAAGCGCCCTGCTTTGAGCCACTAATTTTCACTTAGACCATGAATTCACCTCATCGAAGCTCTGATGCTCAAGCATATATGAGAGATCATCGTAGCTCTTCATCGTGGATCATTCTCATTGTAGTGAAGTTGAGGTTATATATATTGCCTACAACTTTGGAGACTATGTTAATGGAGATTGATAATACCTTCTAGTGCGGATTGTCCTTGTATCTTAGTTAGTCTAAGAATGGTGTAGCTCGTGATGATTTTATACCCCTTCTAGCTTGTTGCAATGCACTAGCTAGCTAGTATTTTTAAACTTCATCAATGACAATCTATAGTTGTTACATCAACTACTCTGGGGATTGATTTCCTTCAAGCTCTTACTTTGATTCTAATGTTTGATCAGTTCTCTTATATGTTACAAGACATGATCAATTGCCGATTTTTCATGTTTTTAAATGAATTTGCGCATATGTGTGGTCAAGGTCCTACACATTTTTCTTGTAATTGAAGGTTAGATCATACATCAGATTCGTACTAATTGCTTGAGGTCATTGTTCATGCCCCAACTCCGACTCTATTTCCTTTTTTCCTTCGATTGTTTGTTGGGTTCTTTCTCTTTGGCTTGTGTAGAACTACTTCCATCACTTTTAAATGACTTTCGTCTTGATGTATGCCTTAGTCAATTTTATTTTTAGACACCATGTGTTGCAAATGCATCCGATACGATTTTCATTAATATTAACATTAATTGTTACATAGATTCATATTTGATCATACTCAAGCCCAACGGAATCATACCTAAGGATCAGCTAGCAATCCTAGGTGCGCACTACACTCATAAGAATCGATCAGTATTCATCCATTACTTTTGTATGTATGTATGTCAAAAGGGAAATGGATCAACGGCTAGATCATGATGAGCAGCAGGATGACTGATGCAAAATGATCGTAAGTTTTCATTTTCAACTAATCGTGCTAACTGTGATCGTTCAAATCATTAACTTGTGCATTAGTTTAATTAATTACATCGTCCAACAGTTTTGATAAAAGGCTAGATTTGCTTAGCCTAAATGATCAATTTTTTCTAGTAGCCTGCTTGAAATTTAGTGTCGACATGCAACAACTCAACAGCCGAGATCACAATCACAAGGTAAGGACTTTTCCTCCTGAGATTTGTAGGTCCTTTTAGAGATTTTGAGGGAAAGTTTTTAGAGAAATTTGAAATACTAAAACTACGATGACCCGCAGCCAATTAAAGAAGTTAGGGAGTGATCTCTGGGTTATATATCAAAAACAAATCACTGATGTAAGAAGTAAGTCCTGATAAGTTTCTAAATTTGGTGTTGAATTATCTCTTATTAAAAAGTGACGAAGAGCTACTGAATTATATATATCAAATTGTAAGCTTAAGATCATGTCAAGGCGCTTTAGTTTCCAAAATCAAAATCATACGACTATGGCAGAGCAGACAATTAGTACCAATGACATCTGCGGGGAATATTACAACAACAACAACCAAGCCTTAATCCCACTAGGTGGGATCGGCTACATGAATCCTTTGTTTTCATTGCGCTCTATCAGTTACCAAATTTTTATCTAAGTTTAAGTAACTAAGATCACTCCTTATAGTTTCTTGTCATGTCTTCTTTGGTCTTCCTCTTCCTCTTTGTCCAAGGTATCTAAAGCGCTCACTCTTCTTGACAATTTGATCACCAATTGTCACATCTCCAATATCAGTTTTTGATCTACTGAGATGCAAACCTTTAGATTCTAGAGCATTCCTCCAAAGCTCTAGTTTCGTTTTAGCTCCTTTTTTAGTTTTCTCAATAAGAACAATATTATCTGCGAAGAGCATACACCAAGGCACTTCATCTTGGATATGTCCAGTCATGACTTCCATAATCAAAGCAAAAAGATACAGACTTAAAGTCGAGCTTTGGTGTAATCCAACTGTAATAGGAAAATCCTTAGTCAAACCTCCTTGTGTCCGAACAGAGGTAACAACTCCTTCATACATGTCTTTAATCTGCGGGGAATATTAATGTAATATATTGTTATTTGAGTGATTGGTCGAGCTGTTACATATTGTTTCAGAGCAACCTCCCGTACTATAACATATGTCAAGGATCGACTAAGCAAAAATTGGTGAGCTTGTAATAACTTGTGGCTAAAGAGGGCATCAGAGAATGATCGATCAACGGGTGATTTCCAAGAAAAGAAATTATTAGTGAAATGGGCGGCTTTTGACAGAATTCTAATTGATTATAATTGTCAGAGGCAAAAGACTAAATAATATATATGGCATGCTTGCCAAATGTTTTTTATGGGGTATATGAATGAATTCTCTTGCAGGTGAAATTGATGCAAATTGCTATAGAGTCATTGTTAAGATCAAAATATTATATTTATATGAACAGTTAAACATATTTAAAAATATAAAATTAATAGCAATATTATATCATATTAGCATAATTTTTATATTTCTTATTTCTAGTATATAAATTGAATTAATAATATATTATTAAAATCTAAGGATATTCAATATTGCATAATTTTTTTGATAACATTTATTTAGAATCAAGTTACTACTCAGATATAATTCTCATGAATATTTATAGGTGACATCATAGCGTAAATATCAATGGGCGAGATCAAAGCATAGAACACCAATCTTGAAGCACCAAAGTAAAATTTAAGCATTGATGTTGGTCATGAAAAATATCAACTTGTTCTTTAATTAGCCAAATGGAATTAGAGTCAAATTAATGAAGTTGTTGCATGAAAAATTGCTTTAAAAATTATTATGAGAGAAGGAGAAAAAATTATATTATATATATGAATAATAGAAGCCATGAAGGCTGGCAGGAGGTGTGCTCGGCAAGGTAGCTGGCTGGCTGTGTGCAAGGGCAGGGAAGGCTTGGTTGCTGTTGGGTGTCCACGGCAGAGAAGCAAGCAAGGCAGAGAGCTTGGAAGCTTTTCACCGAGCATCAATAGCAACTAGACTTTAAGCGCAATTTATTTTTTTCTTTCTTCGCATTGTTTCTAGTCCTGTTTATTTCGCTAAGTTATAATTTTAATTTTATATTATTCCAGCGAATTCTAGCTTTAGTTTTCATTTCATTTCAGTAAAAGTATTTTCATTTTGTAGCTCATCTTTGAGCCGTGGTTCAGTTTTTATTAAACGTTTTATGTTCTAGTGCGGATTTCTACTCAATCGCATTTAAATATTTAATATTTTCGTTTGCATGTTATCTCAATCAAATCGTTTTGAGGAGATTGTGTTCGGTTTATTTTAACCCATCCCTGTGGATTCGACCCGTTCTCGCACTTACTTTCTACAATATCACCGTGCACAATAGGCATCTCTTGAATAGGGATTGAGCTAAATTGCACAATTCCTTAAAGCCAATTAGATCTACTACTGTGATGTGGTCTAAGGATTAATCGTGACAATTAACTTTGTGTTATTTATAATGAACAAGATAAATGAAAGCATTAAGTAATTGTCGAATAGTTGTCTCTGACATTATATGACTCGTAGCAAACTTCTAAGATAGCTAAGAGGCCAAAATTGATAATGTCATGACATAAAGCAAAATTATTGAGCCACCTAAATAGGGATTCCACTAATTTATTAACTGCATTCAGATCAAAATCATCAGATTCAGTGGAAGCTTGACTAAATTATTAGTGAGCATCACGATACTATTGAACCATGAACCATGAAGTACACCAATTAAAATTTAACCTTGTTCCTTTTTTTTCTTTTGAGGATAAATTTAACCTTTTTATTATTACTTTTTGGGTGGTATAAGAGTATTTTATTAATTTGTTTCACTTTCAATTTACAAAAGCTGTCAGTTTAGGTAAATAAGATGTAAAATGAATGATTTACTCATTCAAAGACTTTCTTTTATAGAATATATTAATTAATTTAGCTCATAAAAAATTGTAGATACTATCACACAAACGTTAGATACTAGATAACTATTATAACTTCTTGTAGTAGTTCAATATATTCTTGCATATAGAACATAAATATTATGGTACTATATTTATATATATCTAAGGTATTTTTGTGAGTTTTTGGGATTCTACGAGAAAAGAATGCAAGTATTTAGAGATGATCGATGAGTGATACGTAGAATATAATTGGTTGAAGTAAAAGATATAAGAGCTAGACAATTACCTGCATGTCATAAAAATTTTAAATATTACCTACATGATATTCTATTTAATAAAATTTGAAGTATAGGATGATATGTATTTAAATAATAAAATAGATGTATAATATTTAAATTTTTAAACAATATGTGTATAAATGCTCCGAGTATGAGTTGAATTGCTACGATGAAAATTGTTCATTTTAACGAGACCATGTCGATTGGCTTTAGAGGCAATGAGATCAGAACTAGAGAAGACAAAAATCATTAATAACATATTAATTATATATGGTCTAATCATGTTCTAAATAGCACTCTAATTTAGATTCTATGAACTAGAATGCTCTCATGTGAAGGAATCAATGAAGAGACCATGATGATGCCGTCCTCAATAATACTTCTAAACTGCAGGCCATGAACATTAACTAGGGGATTTACGTTTCAAAGATCGATGACTTTTTTTACTCTCTTATTATTTACATATAAATCACCTAATTTGATGTTATGGGCTTCCCCTTATTAACTTTAGTAAAGAAAACAAAATATTTGATTTGATTATTCTTTCAAATTTATGCTGTCATGTTTGTCAAAACTTAGCAAAATCAAGTTTTCTAGCATCAGAGAAGGAGGAGAAGGAGAGGAAGGGGAAGAGCAAGGGAGTTGTGGCAGCGAAGGACTTGTTGCCAACATGAGCATTACAAGAAGGTGTTTGGGCTACAAATAAGAAGAATCCGCCGACATTGGAGGGGAAGAGGAAAAGGAGAGAAGAGGGAGGCGGCTAACTAGGGACTTTTATGGGTTGGGAATTACGAGAGAGTTTTGGATTGAGAGTTGGGAACTCGGCGAGAGGAGTCGGAAAAGAAGGTGAGAAAATACAATAAAAAGAGCAATATGCTAATTGTCTCCTGCGTCCACGGGTCAAGTGAAGAGATAACATCCATTAGATAAAAGTGGTTCACAATGAGTATAAGGTTGTACTTAATTTGAGATTAACATTAGAAGATAAAGAGAGAGAGAAGGAGAGAGAGAAAGAAATCATCAGAGGAGGCTCTACTAAAGTCTTAGTAATCTCAGTGTAAGCACTAGCTAGTTCTTTTTCTTTTGAGGGAAATGCTCTTCTATTTATAGAGGAGAAACTCATCATAATTGGAGGAGGAATGACACATATCATTAATTTGTTGGGTATTTGACACATTAGTTTAGGAGTGCATTTGGCTTAACGCTATACTGATATTATATATATATCAGATTATTTAAACAAAGTAATTATTTGATTTAATAACAGGTATAAATAATCTTTGGCAAGATTATAGAATTATTACTCAAAATATGACATTTAAATATCATGACATTTAAATTATAATATAATATATATCAATATAACAGTAAACTAATCACTCCTTTAATACAAATAAAAAGGGACACAGAGCTGCAGCTTGAAGGAGGGGGGAGCTAGCTAGGATTCCAGGCGGATTCCCTACCGCCCATAGTGGAGGACAAAAAGAAAGGCTTATTGGCTCTTTTTTTGAACACACAGGAAACTGGCAACCCTAGTGCTGTTGGCCACATTCCTTCACATATTAGTATTTAATTTCATGTGGCAAAGTCTAGGTCCTTTTGTGGTGGTGATGGCCAGTAGTACTGATTTTACATTAGTATTGGACATATAATGTGCCAAGCAATATATCTCCATTAGGCAACAATGGCCTTTAAAGTCATAAATAAGTCGATGGAAACGAAGACCTCAACAATGAAAATGATTGAGGTGGATAGAAGTTACTCGAAGATCCAATGTTTGGAATCTGCTAAGTGCATGAAGGAACTGCTGACCGTATGGATGGGAATTAGCAATTGTGATGCACACGTTTGCAGGAACTGTCGGCCGGTGTTCCCGCTTAATTGGATGGTCCGTCAATAGGATAATCGATTTGTCTATCATAGACGATAGCTGGATTAATCAAGCTAATTTCTAACATCTCAGTCATGATCTATATATATATATGTTGAGGTATTATCTGCTTTGATTTTAAAGGACTAAGCGATTTAAGATGCTTCCCAAGAGACTGCTCATTCTGGTTGCTTCAACTCAACCTCTTAGCTATAGAGTTTTCATTATTAATCTCACTATTTTTCAACTAAAAAGTGCCTTTTCAAGTTTACATTACACTATTACTTATATATCTTAAATCTCCTATACCATTTTCGATGTAGGCTTTGTCCCCCTATTGTTAACATAAAAGCATGTTAGCAGTCTCAACCTCTAATCATCGTACAAGACTGTGAGGAGTCTCTTTACTGCATGCTTTCTTCAAACCAGGTTACCACAAGCTACTTCATGCCTTTTTCAGTTGCAAATATCACACAATTAGACAATCTATATATATGATGAATAGATCCGTTTGTCTGCAAATCATGAGAAGGTCTGATCAGCACGCATTGTTCGGCCTACAACATTTTCTATAGTTACACGACATATCAAAGTGATTTAATCGATTATTTGCTCTAAGATAATTATATGTTCATATTATGTAGAAATAATTCAACATAATGTATGTTCTTACATTACCATTCAATCTATATTGACTTAATTCAATCAATGTCTTGCTCAATGCAAGACAATTATTTGTTAATTACACACCAAAGTAATTCACTTATTAAATACATACATTCTTATATATACAACAATTTCATAACATATTAAGGTAATTATTCCATCGATACGTAAATCAATAGATTTCTTGCTCTAATTATTTTTTGTTATATATTAAATTAATTCAATTGAATATTTACTCACGTAGTACAATTTAATAAGATATCAAAGTAGTCCAATAATTGACCTGAACAACTATTAATTTGCTACATCTTCATGAAAAAAAATTATGCTATGTATCAAATTAAATACACTGATTAACTGTTCATGTGCAACTATATATTAGAAGACATGTGCATATTAAAGATTGGTTCAATATTTAATGTTATTTCATATTATTTTAAAATAATTATTATTTAATTTGATGATATTTTAAATCCCATCCAAAATTAAGGATAAATTTTATAAAACTGTAGTAAGACCAGCGATGATATATGGTGCTGAATGCTGGCCTGCAAAGAAGAAACATACAAATAAAATAAATGTTACAGAAATGAGGATGTTAAGGTGGATGTGTGGATATACACGAAAGGATAGAATGAAAAATGAGTATATCCGAAAGAAAGTTG